>JAPMOQ010041253.1:387269-417728 GCA_026543055.1 Argiope trifasciata
AATCACTTAAGAATCCGACATTTCATACGCACCAACCTAATAGATTATAATACAAGTCTTTTTTTTTCTACGCTTATAAAAGTGGACGAGATATAAAATTTAGTATGTCTCTCATAATCTAGTACGTGGGAATTGGTGAGAGAGAAACCCCAAGGGTAAGATTAAATTTTTCTTTACTCAAATTATTAATTATAATTAGTTTGAACTAAAGCACATACATATGTTGTAGAATAAAGAGATAAATATCAGATTAAACAGGCCAGGTCGCTGCCAATGGCCGCTGAGCTAAGAAAGCGTTGCAATCAGCTTGGGACAAAGAAAAGAAATCTTTATTTCTCTAGCTGCCAGAGAAATAAAATTTATTAGAAACACATCCTATGAATTAAAAAATAAACGAATAATATTAGCATCTTGATAATTCAGTAAAACTATAAAGTTTCCTATATGCCAATTACAATCATTTAACTATTATATTATTTATATGTATTGAATGTCAACTTAATAAATGTCTGTATATTTAAATTAAAAAGTAAAACCATTGGACAAGTCACATTTTAAACCACTGATCCAATTTCACCAATTTTCGATTCATATATGAGCTCATGATTTCTATAAATTTCAAGAAGAATCGCCGGCTTTTAACTATCTTTCACTTTCGGAAGAAATAGAAAAAATAATTCACTGTACATTTTCTTTGGAGAAATCCTGAGTCAGAATTCACCAATCCCAACTATTGGACTGATTTCAAATATATTAATATAGTATGAAAGGTTTGATTCTTAGATATGTTATTAAAGTTCGCTGGTTCCCATTATCCTCCATTATCCTGAGAAATTGGAAAAATAAAATTTCCTGATAATTTCTTTATGGAGAAATCCTACGACAAAGTTCAGCTGCTTCAACAATTCAATTGATTCTTAATTTGATTTCACTTAAATGCTCACAACCCTTCTATATATCATGAATGATCGTCATACCATTTGCATCCATTTCGATAAATATTGAAAAATAAAATTTTAACCTAATCTTAAACTTCAACAACTGCAAAGATTTCGATAATTTTTCTTCGCCAACTTGAAAATTTCGCCAATTTTAAGTACAGCTAAGCAATCAGAATGTTCTATCATCGATGTGCAACTTCCACTTATATTATTGCAATAGTAATTTCATTACACTTTAGATAGATATAGTCCATCACATTCGACAGATACGATTAAATTATCATTAATAATATTAGCCAACTTCAACAGCTACATAAAGAACATTAATATTGTCATATCAATGAATTTTGATGAAACATATCTTATCAAAACCAAATTATTACCAGTTTATGACTGGATAAGGAAGATAGGAAATTCTGATTTTTTGGCTACTTTTGTTTCCCATATAGTTTCATATAAAAGCAAAGTTACATGCCGAAGTCCAGCCGTACAGGTAGGGCATCTTCCTCGTGATCTGGGCGTCCCGGGTTCGAGTCCCAGTTCAGGCAGTGTTGCTCTTCTTCTGTGCTCTCTCTATGAGAATTGTGAATGTAACCCCCTGTAAAAAGGGGTGGTTCAAGCGAATGTGACCCTTGAAGTATCTAAGCCATATTCTTGGCCCTAGTTGGAGCTACTGATAAAATAAGAGACGCTCCCTTGGCTTAAATCGCTGATAGATAACTGTCAGCGAGCTTGTAACTCAGGAGCACAGACAATTGCACGATATTTTACAATATTGTGCGATATTATATATTAAATAATATTCCACAATATTAAACAATATTGCGAATATTGTTCAATATTTATGTGCTACTAGGGAAAGTGCCATAAGTAACAACAACTTACAACACATATTACATAAAAAACATAAGATCATTCCATAAGAAGTATACTTACGATTTCCCGTCCTTTTCGACTGTTATAGTCAGTGTAGAAAGTGAAGCCTTCTTTACTGTATGATTTCAACAACATATATCGAACAGAAGGTTTCCCATCTCTAAATCAGAAAATGTGGAATAAAAACACGGTAAGAAGTTATTAACTAAATCTGAAAGAAAAGCAAGTCAAATACATTTTATAATCAAGTATATTCCATAAGCAAGTACGATTAATTTATGTAGATATCTTCAATGTTGATTTTCTCATGAATTCTATCTCTACTATAAATAAAGATGAATGTGTGTGTGCCAGTACAAGTTTGTCTTATTGTTTGTCCTATAAGTTTGTATTATACCAGGCTATTTGATCTTCAGCTACCAAGCGTGGTACTTGTACATTTAGAAGGATGGAAATGTGCTCTTCAGAATGATTTTATTTAAAATTTTAATTAATAAAAAGTAAAGCGAAATTTTGACGTTTTTTTGCAAGCCCTTTTGGAAATATTGTAGCAAAAAGAGGATTGTTTACAACATTTTGAAATTTAACACTTTATCTATCCGATTGTATCAATAACTTGCTTTATAATTTTTTGTTTTTAACTTATTTAATTTTTTTATTCTGTTTTAGTGCAATACATTTCATCGTTCTAGCGAAAGTCGAATTAGTTCCAATGCGTTTACTAATATTTTCTGCAGGCCTTTTTTTCCATTTTTGATTATCGAGATATTAAATTTCGATAATAAATTTGGGAAAAAGTTTCAATACAAGGCATGCTTTAAGAAGTTGGAGAGGGAGTAAAATGTGCATTTTTAAGTTTCGAACTCGGGACCATTGGGACCCTAGCCGCCTAACTTAACCCTTTCAGGGGCACTATGCCAAAAATGATTTTTTTTTCGAAACAATTATTTAAATCTGATTATATCCTATTACTGACATGTAATTTACAGTTAAAAAAAATTAAGGTCCTTAGGGGGCTGGGGGGTAGGTGACATACTGGGTATGTCACCGCGCATCTAGAACATGTTTTGGAGCGAATTCACAAATATGCAACTCGTAATTAGAAGGTATTTTTATGAAATGAAAGCAGTTTTAGGGATTCATGATGCTTTTTAACATGAATGACGCAAAAAAATGAGCTTTTTGAATTCGAAAATAAAGTTTATCGGAATAAAATGAAGACAAATTACATCATATGAAAACATGCTTCCATCTTGAATTTTTTGTGTGGAAACAGAATACTTTCTAAGACTCGTGCTGCCGTCTATTGGCAAGATAAAGATTTAAAAAACGTTAGGAAATTTTATGTAGTTATTTCAACGCGATTTTCTAGTTTTAAAAAAATTGTAAAAAGGTGACATATGGAGTATGTCACCACCCCTGAAAGGGTTAAACCCTAGACAAAAGTGTACACTCCGGTCTTATGAACTTACCATCAAGAAGTTTTGAAGTGTTATGATAGGTTATTACAATGGTGATTGGTTGTTATGGCGATGGTATTGGCTGGAATTGTGCCGATATGTAGGTTGAATTTCGCTAAGATCGAAACTGCGATGTTTGGGCTCAAAGTCCAGTAACTTATTATCCATTCGACAAAAGCGTACGCTGATGTGTAGTGGCATTTACTGGCTTATCAAGATGTCACCACACATCTGCAACCGCAATATAAGAATTGGGATCGTTTCCTGCATTTAATTCTTATTACTTGCTTGGACAATTATGGCACGTAAAGTGTGCAGTAAAGAGTACTAAAGAATAAGATGAATACAGTTTACATTGATGATTAAAGATGGAGCTCCCTATTCAAAACATAGGTCAGATGGTCATGTGAGTTTTGTAGCAGAGTTTGGCGTATAAATAGATTAGGTAAGATACACTTTTACATTGAGGGTTACAGATGTAATACCCTTGCATGCTGTAAGACCCTTTATATGCTGTTGTCCTACACAATGGGCATCATGCAAAGAGAAATGATAAAAGGAAAACAAAAGAACTATGAATAATAATAATGATTCAAAATATTAATAACCTTCATACAAGAAAGAACATAAATAATACGATTAGAAGAGTATATGATTAAATATCTTCGTTGTGGTAACTAATCTAATGGATTACATACAAACAGCAATGACGAATGACATGCATATGTTTCTTACTTGGTCGAAGTTGCAAGGACCATATTTTCGGCACTAAGTATAACTCCCGTTTTGTCAGCCTCTGTATACCATTTAGTGAACAGTTCAAACGGGTCTTTTGGTGAAAAGTAGTTCGAAATTTCATGTACAGGTTTTGTTTTAACTGAAAAAAAAATACAAGCATTACTGTGGTATTCAGTAAATTATGCCCAATTCGCAATAACCTTTAAAACAAATTTTTTGTACAAATTAATAAATGTGTAAAAAGATTTCCACTTATTAAAATAATTAGAAAAGTCAAAGAGGCAGTTTTCCAGCTCCAGTCATCCTTGGATAACTGGACCGAATCCTATAGAGGTCCCTTATTCTGGAATTTTGTGATTAATTCAGCACATAGGATTCCTTTCCCAGAAGACTGCGGTATACAGAGATACGTATATGATACCCTCTTAATTATTGCTGGAAGGAGAAAGGAAAAAATGGAATTGAAAGGAATTGAAGTTATTGAAGAACCGATCAACTGGGGAATCATCCACAAGTTTAAATTTAATGGTGTGAAAACAACACAAACGCCTATTAACAACAAAACAGTTTTTCAGCTCCAGTTATCCTTGGATAAAAACTGAATTTTATTTTAATATGAAATTTAAAGTTTATGAGGTCGATACGCCATCATCTACCCTCAACATTTTATAGCATAATAAGCTAAAACCATTTTGCTATGAAATTTATAAAATGAAAGGACTATGAAATTTTAACTTATAAAGTTTCAAAATTCTGTCTTTTGGAAAATGTTAAAGACTTTTCAGGAGATCAGGATTTCTTACTTTAAACTGTGACTGCTTCACTTCGTTGTGTACTTTAATGAACATTTTTTGCCATTTGTATTTGGCATACAAAGGAACAAACTAAAATAGATTTGAAATGCATCGAGTTAGAAAGATATTGTTACGAATGTTACGAGTCTGTGTTGCTGCTTCCCAACATGATTGGTTCCTTCTCTGGAAAGAATAATTTACAGTATTCCGTACTGGATGTTACGGATGCTCTTAGAAATGATCCCAGAGCTTGGCAACAAACTTGGCGATCATTTAATGACTTAGCGGCGATTTTGGCAACAAAATGGAAAGTATCCGAAGCATTGAGAATTTTCCCAATTCGTCCATTAGGAACCAAGATACGTTCCAGATACGTCCTGATTGGTCGAGACATTTCTAGCCACGCCTCTTGGGACTATATAAGAGCGACAGTTTCAAGCTGAGAGCAGATAGATAATGAGTCCTCCAGAGGAGAAGACAAGAAGCAGTGGAGCCAAGCAAGTACTGAACTGAGCTGTGTGCCTTGTAGTCTGTTGAGGAAGCAGCATCGAGTACAATAGCCAGTGCTGTGGGGATTGTTACTACTTGTGAGCTACTGTCGTTATTGTGTGCTGCTGTGTGCGTCTCGGCTGTAAATAAACGGCTGTGTTGTGTCTTCCACTAAAGGACTGATCATTGTGTGTTCATCTCATCTCTAACACCATACACACCCACTATACAAGGTAAAACGAACCCGACGGATTGATGATAAGAAAAATCCGTAACAATATCAATGAAGACCTTTCAAGCCAAAATGGTAAAATTTTATTTTAGTGTTTCCCTTAACTCGCTAAGGAGACCATCACTACTAAGTAGCCAATAAAAAATGTCGAACCAGTTAAACAATACTGTAAAGCAGTTATAATTATTTGTTTCCTTTTGATAAAATCATGTCTTTATGGCGACAATTGGTGAATTTCATTTGAATTCTGAAATAAAAAGATTTCTGCAAAATTGCACTGGTCTGCTCACTAGATAATAAAATTATGCGATGCCTTTGGCATCGGAAGAAAGTGCTGGTCAGAAATGTTTAACTTAAAAATACTTCCCAGGGCTTCATTAGCAGCAGGGATGTAACCCAACTTCGCTAGTGTATTGCATATAACAAATTTTGTTTTTTAGATAGCACAGAAGGAGTGGGATTAATCGTGCATGCGATGTCTTGGTATTTGAAGAAGACATCAACCATAAATTTATAATGATAATAATAATAAAAGGTACTTTTCCATTATACAAATCTCGCCAAGCAGACTTTTTGGCCACAGCACACAGTTGCCATTTTGCCGCAGGCGACAAAATGGTGCGACATTCTTTAAAAATGTATTTGCAAAAGATTACCAATGGCGATATTCCGTTTGGCTTTGGTTGCATCATTATTGGTGATTTTTCGGCTGCGACGGTATAATGGAAAAGTATCAAATAAAATCCATCGGGAAAGAGAAAGTAGCTTCGGCAGAAAATTTGTAGATTTATAACCAATATACAAAGTTTTACTAGCGGGAACTTAGTAGCTTCGCTTGAAGTCAAGAATTTGTAGAATAATAGAGATAACAGAAAAAAAGAAGCACCCGCAATTCTGATACTATTGACGAAACTTTTTCTTAAGAAGAAATTTAAAGGAATAAATACACTTGCACAGTTTAACTAATCATTTGTTTAGACAATGAACGATAGGATTCTACGAAAATTGGCAGAAACTTTTGTAACGTTCCCCTGTCCTATTCACGATAAGCGGTATTTTCAGGCAACTGCTCACCGCCTGCCCTCCATTGCTAAAAGCCTCCAGATTGTTAGGTGGGGATCTCTTTATCGCCGAGTATTTGGCACATCTGGTCATTAGTGCTCAGCTGAAATACCACAATTGAGGTTCATTGCTTGAAAGGATCTTCTCGCATCTTCAAGGGAAAAGAGTGGCCACCTGTCTGGATGCCAACTATTTTCCCATAGTAAAGGTACTATCATTGACATTTATTCCAGAGCGATCAGTTATAAGAAAGCATCACTGACGGTTTTTCCCACGGCAGGCTGGAGCCACAAATGAGGGAAATATATGCTGAACGATTGGCCAATAGAGATCGCAAGTGGACGAAGGGGAAAAGAGAAGGCGGAGTTTGGACGAAGAAAAAGTGCAGGGCTTCTCTTTGAAGGAAGAAGATACTTTGCGGATTGCGGACTGCTGTTTTTTTACGCTCCACCCTGGAGTAACCTTGGGGACTAACACCTTGGCAGTGTCTTTTGATGTTCTTTCTCCGAATTGATGGAGAACTTTTGTTCACTAAGTCTTTTCAAGATAAAACCTTCAGATGTTGTGTAAATATCAAATGTTTTAACCTAGAATAGAACAAATTGTTCTTATGTATATATATGTAGAGATTTAATCAGGCCATTGCTGTTAAATATTTTTCCAATTTGTTGCAATAGATGTCGCCCCGGGTATCACAAATATCGCTGAACCTCAACCCAAGACGTGTGACGTCAGAATTTGGGAAAAAGTGGACTGCGCATTCGCTCGCCGGACGGGGACCAGAGAGGGTCGTGTCGTTTCCGATCATGCATCTAGTAAAAACGTAACGTAGTTTCACCATGAAACAATTGTTGACTCTTGGTGGCATCTATGGGTGATACTTTTTCTTTTCTCTATTGTAAATAGTCCTGTCGTAATGGTAAATGTCTTTTTCTTTACTGTAAATAAATAGCTTTCATATTCAAAAGCTTCTTTTTCTTCCTTCAGTGACCCGAGACACTGAACTAAATGTGGTTGGATGGGCATTCTGTCCCACCCAATTCCTACTATATAATTGTAGATAAAAGAATTGTCTGAAATTCTACTCTTTTATTTGATCGGTCAGAATCAAGACATTGCACTCTCGGTTATATAGATGATGTTCTGTGTTTGTAATTTATATTCCGTCATTCTCCAATACAATAACCGTGATAGTATTTATGATCATAATATTTTGATAATTTAAGTATCAGACATTCATTTTTCAACAATCACAGACGTATCGAATTAGCACGGGTCATCTGAAGAGAAAACACGTCACAAATAGTTCCATCAGACTGACAAGATAATATTAAAATAAAAAATTGTGAAATAAAGACAAATGATTTTAATAAACACGAGTAGACACTTTAAATTTTTCTTTTTATTTTGAGAAAAATTTTGGATAAGTTATTTTTTATAAAAAGAAATTAATTCTGAAAAAATTGAAAAATAAATAAATATTAAATATTTGTAATTCATTTTAAAAACAACATAAGCAATAATAATAATTTCAATCAAAAATGCAATTTAATTAAGTTTATTAAAAGATTTTTATATATCGATTATTTGCAATTTTTATTCCTTACAAAATTGTTGTAGTAAGGGTACAACTCAAAAAGCGGAAAAAATACTGATTAGATTGGCAGTAGGATTGCTGAGAGAATTACTCCTTTGGCTTCTTTGGGTTACCATATTGGCGACAAACTGAGAGGTACATTAAACAAGGATTCATCCATAAAACATTATAATTTAGATAAAAATAATGTTCTGTCTCTTAATAAACATACCAAAAATGTGATAACTTTTGAAAAACGTATCAAATGTCTGTCATCCTGGATTACAATGAACGGTTTAAGGTTGGAACAGAAATTGTTTAATTACTATATTTGGCAAGAAATCTCCTCCAAAATCTAAATTTGGATATTAATCTAAATAGCATCTAATCTAATCTAAATATATCTAATCTAATCTAAATAGCATCTTATCTAATCTAAATAAGGTCGGATATTAATCTTAAATAGGGCAATGATACTTTTTTCAGTATTATACATTTACACTAAAATCTCATGTATATTATGTATAACCCTTTTTTGCTAATGGAAAAAAGGATTTCAGATCTTTTGATACATGAAAATAGTATAGGATTATCAGATAAATTACGAGGCTTTTTGCAGTCAATACCTATAGCTGTTCTGATCAGTAAACACAGGAACATTTTGAATGTTCAGCTGAAAAAAAATGTAAATTGATCAAGAATTTTAAAATCACATTAACTTTTGGATCTCTAATTTCCGTGCAACTATTTTTCAAAGATATTCAAAAACAACTTACATGCCATGTTTCTAAAATAGTGTAGAGAAGAAAAGTGTAATTCAAGTTGTTTTGGTAATAAAAACCACAGACTTAAGAAAACTATGTATTCATTTGATGAGAGAAACTAGTATATATTCGTTTGATATTTTTACAATTCATTGCTATCAGCTATTAGTCATGATGATAACAAAGATTAAATGGCCAAGATCATGCAGAAATTTAAACACGTAATTTTTTTATAAATGCTGCCAGTTTTATGAGATTAAAAATAAATAATGAAATATTTCTAAGCTCTGATCGCATAATTGCTTTTTATTAAAATATTTACTTATTTTGTAATTTGTGATTGGTAGTGTTTAAACAAAATAATAAACCAATCTCATAAGTGGGTTTGAAAAAAATCTCTAGACAAAGCGCATACGAAAACTACCTAAAAAGTAAATACCAACCATCATTGGGTGAATTTCCCGACATTATATCCATCTCAAAATGGACAGAGAACAGAATACAAGATAAAATCATTGCCCGTATAATCAGCAAAACCATCATCACTCCAGGACTTCTTCATAAGTACAATCTTACAGATTACCCTTTGTGCAGCAAACGTGGAGAGATAAACGATATTTCTCATATGCTTCTCAAATGACAAAAATATTCAACGTACAGAACGGTGTTATGGAACAAGCTACAAATAGATGATCCTGATATTTACTACGATGTTCTCTTATCCCATGTTTTCGCCAACAAAAAACATCTGCTTATCTTTCTGCAATCTCTCAAGTACTTTGATATTTCTTAAGTTGCAAAAACGGATTCTCTGTGTGTGTGCGCGCATCCTTTTTTTTCACTCCAGCAGGTGGTGCTTCATCTGTGCATTTCGAATACAGGAATGTTAATTTGGAGAACTTTTAATCGCTGCTTTGTGGCAACCAGGGGATTATAGCCTTTGTCGCTCCATATCCCAAAATATTTACATTCAAGATCCAAGATTTTTCCTACAGTTAGATAAACGAGATTTCTCTTTCAAAATTTTTTGGATAAAATAACTACAAACAAAACCAATTCTCAAGTTTCTTTTCAAGCACTGAAGCACTTCAACATCTATTAATTTTATTGACCACATTATATTGTGACCTTTTTTTTTTTTGTCTCTTTTCTTGATTGAATTGTGCTTTGGGTCACCTCCTTCTCCAACTTGGCGATAAACGCGCCAAGTATGGTAAACGTAACCTACTGAGCCCTATTACCCTATGAGCAACAGTGTTTTTGCTTGTGTCTCTCGGAGCATTCAACACCGGGAGGCAAGACGCGAAAATACGCCAATTGCAGTTTTTGAAAAACGCCCCAAGAGGGGTACCCAAAGCACATTTTCAACCTTTTCTCTGTTCACCATTCCATGTTGCGGAAATAGTCCATCTTATAGTACCTCTTCTTCTCATAAGAGCTTTAGAATCTTGAATATGGATTTAATCGCATCATTGGAACTGCTCTGCTGTTAACGGACTGAAACTTCATCTAGAAACAGGAGATAACAGGCATTGGGGCCGATTTTATTTTAGCCCACCTTTGGCGAATAATAAGAATTTTTTGGCGAAAGGTAAGAACTCTTTTTTTTTTAACCTTTTAATTCAAATACTTTCAATTCGGCAAGATTTTAAAAAATTGGCGAGATTTTAAAAAAGTCGCCAGAGGTGGGCTAAAGTAGGATTTTACCCAGGCATTGAAACTATAAATCCCAATATCCTATTTCTTTCAAATTCAAGTGTGTTTATGCTGAGTTTATATTCGGTCAGTTACAAGACAGCTACTATGCAGCGCAAGCGCAGAAAGGCTAAAAAATGCAGTTCTGTCTATGACAAGAATTTATCCCAATGAAACAACTATAGTAGAATTTGGCTATTTTTTTGGCGTGAATAAATTATAGTAGATTAATTCGGACATTTTTTTGTTCTTTCTGATGCAAGGTAGCGTTCTTTTTTCCTTTTATTTGCCGTTTCTTTTTCGAATTTTCCAAATTTAGGTATATTGATCTTTTTATAGCTTATGATGTTTTTTTTGTGTATAAATATCAATATCCAACCAGTGATTAATAATGTGTTTTGGTGAATGGAACTCATTTGTATTCTTGAGATCCCATTCCATTTCCCATTTTGAGAGGAGGTTGATTTATGTCATTGAAAGAGACAGGAACAGTTTAAAATAGTAGTGGCAGATTTTGCCAAATTGTCAACTAGTTCATCGTCAGTTATCCCGACATGAGAGGTAACCCAGTAAAGGATAATAGAGAATCCTTGACATGTAAGACGATCGTTCAGTTCGAAAATATTAAAGGCCAAAGGGTGACTTAAATGATGTAGAAATGTCAGTGACTCAAGGGCGCTTGATGAATCTGAATATATGATATAATTATCAGGAGGACTATTAGGAAGTTGAGATAAAGCATGAAGAATAATAGTGGGCAAGGTGGTAAAAACGGAGCATGATGGAAAAGTTGCTGATTAACTGTAGCAATCGTATTAAATTTGTCAAAAGTTTTGAATCGAAGATACTTTATAAAATGCGAATTCCATGGGATGAGATGATGTTTTAAAATCGGCCAAACACGGATATTGGTCATATCTAAGCCAATGGGAGTGTTTGTATTCTTGAGAAACTGAAGTGATGATTGTAATCCTAGCATTTTGCAAGCGATGTATAAAACGACTTTGTAATAAAAAATGAATGTGATGGAAGAGATGAAATTTTAAAATAGTAATGAAGGCTCAACATTTTCCTTCTGTGATCTAGAAAAGGCTCACAACACTTAACATAGAAGATTTCGACCGGAGAAGTGCGAAAGGCCTCACTACTAAGTCTGAAAGCAGAATGATGAACAGGATCTAATCTTTTTAGCACACTTTTGGCTTGTCGAATCATAAATCACACATCCGTAATCGACTTAAGAGAGTATGGCAACTCTGTAGAATGTTTTGGAAGTTTCCCAAGATATTAAATGCTATTAAAGTATACTAGGTATTAATCGCCAAATAACTCACCAAGGATAACACGATAAATTCAGTAAAAATGCCAACTCTCGCCAAAAATATTTTGTAGCCATTGTCTTACAAAGCGTTTTCAACAAGCTTGATAATTTTATTAAAGAGTATGCGAGATATTTTGGGGATATCAAATCGACTGGTGTTAGTAATGTCTATAGGCTTTTCAAATTATGAAATATCTAAAAAGGAATTCAAATAATTTAAGCAAACTCAAGAATTGTAACATTTAAATTTTTAATCAATTTTTATTGTAGTTTCTTAACAAGTATTTATTGTAAATGGTAAAATAAACACATAACATATCAAAATATTTTAAAATTGCATAAACATCATTTTTAAGACAATAGTTCCAATCTAAGTTAATTAAAAGATGGTAATAAGATAAGAATATTTTAACCCTCTAATGGCAATACTTTTAAATATGAATAATCGGTATCTTTCGTAATGCTCACAGCAGTATCACCATTTATATATTTTGATTTTAAAAAATGTCACTTTACTGTTAATAATATTGTTGCCAAGTTTGATAATAAAATAATGCATATGGCGGATGTATTTGGCCTATAATTAACAGAAATGAGCGAACCGAACTGTCACCCAAACGGTAATGAGCCAATTGCTCTGTTTATGGCGAGAGATATTCGTAAACCCATCCATCTTCGCCAATATGAGTTAATTTCTCATCAGGAACTTCATTGGAAGATGGACGTCTGAATTTAATTCGATCGTGAAGTCTGTCACTGCGACCACACCAGAATTCAACTGTGCTAGGTTGAACTCGATATCCACCCCTAAAAAGAAAAAAGAAATCTTAAATAAGTGCGCAGATTTTATTGAAAACATATATCTTAGATTTTAAGTTAAGGCGCAATTCATATTCGTATTACATTTTCGGAAGTTATCGCTAAAAAATGCCAAAATTTCAGTTAATTTTTAAAATTAATTACAGATTTTTAAAAATTACTCTGAGGTATATATTTTCTCTCTCTTTTAAATATATATGTGTCAATCTATATACTTATAATAAAGCTCAATGTGTGTGTATGTGTTGGCGCTCTACAGGTCAGACCGTTGGACCTACAGCTACCAAATTTGGTCCATGTATACCTTGGAGGATGGGAATGTGCACCTCGGAGCCCTTTTTTCGAATTTTTAATTAGAATTCGAATAAATTAAAATTTAAGCGAAATTTCGACGTTTTTCCGCTACAACTTCCGAAAATATTATCGCACAAACATGATTCTTACATTAATTTAAAGATAAAAAAATTAGCTTTCTAATGGTATCAGTGTTTTAATTAAGCCTCTATTTTTAACGAATTTTTAAAGAAATATTTTGACCATGTTTTTTTGAGCACGTGACTGGATAAAATAAAAGAAAACAATGACGGAAGTTCAATAATAATAAAAACTATTATCGTAAATCAAGTCTAAAGAAATGCAACTTTTAGCACGTGACTAGATAAAATAAAATAAACATAAAATGTGCTATTTTCTAAAAAAATAAATGCAAAGCAAAGGTTTCTATAATCGTTTACAATATCTAAATCATTTATTCAAGAAATATTCTTTATTTATGGCAAACCTGATTGAATTTAGACAGGATATGCATTGAAATCCCGACTGAATGGCATATTTATGTAATCGTTTGCAATATCTGTATCATTAATTCAATATTTTTTCCATTATAAAATGTGATAGTTTCTAAAAAAATGAATGCGGGCCAAGGTTTCTATAATCGTTTGCAACTTCTAAATCATTTATTCAATAATTTTTTTTTCTTTTTCGCTTTCTTTAAAAAAACATATTTAATATTTTGGCAGCATCACGGAAAAAACATTTTTAATTACATTCCAATCAATGCCCGGAATTGCTTCAAGGCTAATGAATATGATTTAATTGAAAATTTTAGAACGCATTATTCATGGCGAACCATCTGGTCGCCAAAGGCGGCTAGTATAGCTATAAGTCGAGCAGTCTTTTCTATAGAGTATCAACATATACACACGCATTCATCTTTATTATTATTAGATATTGAGATAAATTAAGGATAAATAAATAAGAAAAACTTTTATTTTTATTTATGCATTGTACAAAAATTAAGCTGTAAAATTCTTTCAAAGATGATAACAGTAAAAAAAAAAGACTGTTAACAATCAGAATTCTGAAATTTGGACATCTGGACAACTTATGCATTTCAAGAAATTCCTGTCCATTCTCAAAAAAGTAACTGTTTGGTGTGGTTTTACAGCAAATTCTACCATCTGACCATACTTTTTTGAGGCTATTACCTCAGCAGAACCACAGACCTGTTCCGTAAACGCTCAAAGATATCATGTTATAAGTTTGGTTATCCTACAACTTCAGCAAAGGCAATGCTTAGAAAAAATGGCCTTTATGTAGGATGGTGCTCCACATATTGGTATATTCGTACATCAGCTGTTGGGCCATCACTTTTTTGAAGACAGATTATTAGTCGCTGCTTTCATGTTGCATGCCCACCTCGCTATCCAGATCTAACCGAACGCGATTATTTTTTCTCTGAGTTTATTTAAAACTAGCCGCCTTTGGCGACCAGCTGGTTCGCCATGAGTAATGCGTTCTAAAATTTTCAATTAAGTCACATATTCATTAGCCTTGAAGCGACTCCGGGCATTGATTGACCTGAAATTAAAAATGTTTTTTTTCCGTGATGCTGCCAAAATATTAAATATGTTTTTTTAAAAAGCGAAAAAGAAAAAAAAATTATTGAATTAATGATACAGATATTGTAAACGATTATAGAAATATGCCATTAAGTCGGGATTTCAAAGTATATCCTGTCTAAATTCAATCAGGTTTACCATAAATAAAGAAGATTTGTTGAATAAAATGATTTAGATATTGCAAACGATCATAGAATCCTTTGCTTTGCATTTATTTTTTTAGAAAATATCACATTTTTTGTTTCTTTTATTTTATCCAGTCACGTGCTAAAAGTATCATTTCTTTAGATTTATTTTGCGATGATAGTTTTTTTTATTTGAACTTCCGGCACTCTTTTATTTTATCCAGTCACTTGCTAAAAACATGGTTAAAATATTTCTTTAAAAATTCGTTAAAAATAGAAGCTTACGTTATAAATTAAAAAATCTGATACCGTCAGAAAGCTAATTTTTTATCTTTAAATGGATATAAAAATCATGTTTGTGCAATAATATTTTTGGAAGTTATAGCGGAAAGACGTCGAAATTTCACTTAAATTTTAATTAATTCAAATTCTTATTAAAAATTCGGAAAAAGGGCTCCGAGGTGCACATTCCCAACCTCCAAGGTATACATGTACCAAATTTGGTAGCTGTAGGTCCAAGGGTCTGACCTGTAGAGCGCCAACACACACACACACACACACACACACACACACACACACACACACACATTGAGCTTTATTATAAGTATAGATTGGTGATTTATCATGGTGCTGTCTTGAACTTATCAGTTTTAAAGGAAAACATAACACGGATGGATATGAACATGCTTCTTGAAATGTAACAATCAACTGTAGAGAATGCGGTGTGTGCAATGCTTAGTCTAAGATAATGGAGGTCATATTGAAAATAGTTTATGTCTTCCTCTGGAAAGTGATTCTTCTGAATATAAACAAAAGAATAAAGAATAAAAAGGGAGTCAAATATAATCTCCTTTTTTAAAAAATTTGTAACTATTTACAGAAGTTATTTTTAAGAATAAAGCACATTGGAGGAAGAATTAACTTTTTGTTATTCATTTATCTGTTTACTGTTGCCTTTTAAAATTTTACCTTGCAATTAAATTTAAAATTTAGATCAAAAGCACCACATCACCCCTGCAGGCAACTTTTCGAACTAAAACTTTTTTTCAGATTCCTTTATCCAAGCACAAAATTTAACTTTACGGCTGATAGTTTAAGTTGCAGTGGTTTCTGAGTACCGTCAGTTAAAAATAAAACACATCCTGAATATACAAATTTTGCTAATCAATGTAATATTTTATTAAAGAATTGATGTTTTGATGAAATATATCAGTGAATTAATTTAAAGTAATGAATTTAATTTTCAAAATAAGAAATATATTTACCAGTAATCAGGCTTTGGAATAGCAGTGGATTCATTGGTATATTTGTGATCCAGTACTTCCTTCTCATTTACGAGAGTCTGAATAAAATTAAAAATATTTTTTTTAATAATTTGACACTGGCTTAACCGTATTTAAAAATGGAAATTTCTTTTATAATGATTATTTTTTGTATTTTTTAATATTTAATTTGTTAATGATATTAGGAAGTTTTCAAATCACTGATTCTAAAATTCTTTACCAGATAGTAACACTAGAACGGAATACAGTTGAATTTTATTAATAGATTAATAGAGAAGTTTCAACTAATTGACTACAATTCATAGATAATTCTGAATTTATTAAACTAATATATTATCATTTAGAAAATTGATGATGTTTACAAACTTGAAATGATTCAATTTTAATAAAAGTATTTAAAATTATAAAAAATAACGTATTTTAGCTTACGCTTCGAAATTTATTACATCCAATATAATTTAAGATGGCAATATGGAGAAAGCTGCGTGGGATATCATCACGCATAATTAAGTAATCCTAAATAT
Organism: Argiope trifasciata; assembly: GCA_026543055.1. Lineage (NCBI taxonomy): Eukaryota > Metazoa > Arthropoda > Arachnida > Araneae > Araneidae > Argiope > Argiope trifasciata. Next base: position 403,870 of record JAPMOQ010041253.1, read on the forward strand.
GATCTCAATGAAAAATACATGTTTCAACACATTTGAATATAATTTTTAAATTAAATTTTATATATTCAGTGTAATGAAACTTCATATTTAAAATAAACTTTTTTACTATTCCGTATATAAGTAAGATGAGTATTATAAAAACAGAAGTACAGTAAAAGCTCCTTATTCGCGCTTCACTATTCATTCGCGTTTTCACTATTCGTGGATTTAAAAAAATGCGACCCAATTCCTATATTCGCGGTTAAAAATTTCTTTATTCGCTGATCTAATAAGTACATACATAATAATAAAAGGATTTCAATAGGTATCCAACCCAATATCCTTTGTAAATGCCGTCAAATGGACTAATAAAAAAAGTAAAATAGATCTTATTACAACTTTGTCTAAAGTATGTTGTTAAGTGCAAACTGCAAACATAGCCGAAATTTAACATGAAGTTATCGTGTTAAATTGTATTCGAACAGCCGCAGATTTCAAAGCAGATTTTACTCAAAATTTGGTAGAATTCTACAAATTTGATATAAAAACCGTATATAAAATTTCATCAGTCTGTGAAACTTTCGAGTTATCTTTATTATAGATAGATAAATATAAACTTTCCTATGCAATTTCTTAAATGTGCTTTGCGAACTTAGATCTAAAACATAGAGATTCTTCAAAACTTCGTGATCGAACTTTTTGATTTAACTATACTTTCTCTATACTCCAAATAAGAAAAAAAAAGTATTTTTATGATTATCATGTTCTTAGGATAATATCTAAACCAGGGCGTCTAGCAAATATAAGGCAGGCTTTGCATGCTCAAGTTAGGGGATTCATATTTGGTTGATAAGTTGGTTGTTGATTATTATTGAGTATTTATTTAGCATATTAAATACATCGTAAAATTTTAAAATCATCATTATTTTAATTTTGTCATTAAAAAAGAAACGGTGTCAAAAAAAAAAATAAAAACAGTTCATATTAGGTTAGTCACCTATATGTTATTCTTGAATTGTAATCGATGATAGTAGACTTTTGGACACATTTGAATTTTTTATTATTCATAGAAAACGACAACAACAGCAACAACATTTGATGATAGTTCAACAAAAATTATGAGATATTTTCATTTACCTCTTTATTTTCTATGACATTTCCGTGCTTGCTTACAACTGCAGCCAGTTGAGCATCCTTTGCACGAGTTTGAAAGTACTCCTCAGATTCCTTTTCGCTGATTTTCACAGCTACACCCTCTATTCGTATCTAACGTGTATGAAACAATTCTAATTTACATAATATAGTTAAGAAATACATTATGAATGTGTGTTAATTTTGAAATAAAAGGGTTTAATATTCCATATATGGCACTGTTAACATTTAGGATTTTATTCACCTGACGACATAGTGGTTCCCAATAGAATACTAAAGCCACTTGTGGGTTTTTAGCCTATAAAATAAAGATAATTTAAAATTAAAGAAAAACACACTCATGAAACAATATAAAAATGTATTAAAATACCTTTCATATAGATATATTAATCTATATCTATACTTATAATAAAGCTCAATGTGAGTGTGTGTATGTGTGTGTTGGCGCTCTACAGACCAGACCGTTGGACCTACAGCTACCAAATTTGGTACATGTATACCTTGGAGCTTGGGAATGTGCACCTCGGAGCCCTTTTTTCGAATTTTTAATTAGAATTTGAATTAAAATTTAAGCGAAATTTCGACGATTTTCCGCTATAACTTCCGAAAATATTATCGCACAAACATGATTTTTATATCAATTTAAAGATAAAAAAATTAGCTTTCTAATGGTATCAGTGTTTTTTAATTTAAAACGTAAGCTTCTATTTTTAACGAATTTTTAAAGAAATATTTTAACCATGTTTTTAGCACGTGACTGGATAAAATAAAAGAATGCCGGAAGTTCAAATAAAAAAATTATCATCGCAATGCAACTTTCAGCACGTGAATGGATAAAATAAAATAAATGTAAAATGTGATATTTTCTTTAAAAAATAAATGCAAAGCAAAGGTTTCTGCAATCGTTTGCAATATCTATATCATTAACTCAATAAATCTTCTTTATTTACGGTAAACCTGATTGAATTTAGACAGGATATGCATTGAAATCCCGACTTAATGGCATATTTATGTAATCGTTTGCAATATCTGTATCATTAATTTAATACTTTTTTTTCCTTTCTCGCTTTCTTTAAAAAAACATATTCAATATTTTGGCCACATCATCGAAATTTTTTTAAAAATATTTTGGAAGCATAACCGATGGTTAAAACTGACTGATTTATAATATTAAAAAATATTATTAGGAAAAGGTGTATTTTTAGAACTTTCCGTCCATCATCTTAAAGAAAATATTAATTTCAGGCCAATCAATGCCCGGAATTACTTCAAGGCTAATGAATATGTGATTTAATTGAAAATTTTAGAACGCTTTACTCATGGCGAACCAGCTGGTCGCCAAAGGCGGCTAGTAAATAATAAAATGCAATATTAGAAGAATCGTTAACTCTTTTTCAATCCTTTCATATCCTCGAATTTTTCTGTTTTTCTAGCCATTATAAGAAAAAAAAAATCAAGCATGTAAACATTTGCAAAACATTTTAAACATTTAAAAGTTTTAAAATGTAGAAGAAAGCTTGAAGTGCGTTGCGGTTGCCCTGTAGAAGTTTCGATCGAACGTGCTAGACGTTTTACGGAAGACAAAGAGGTTAAAAGTTGGTATGAAATTATTTTTAATGGTGAAGCTCGGAAAACTATAGAAATTATTAACTGGTAAATTAAATAATTAAAGAAAATTTAAAAACCGAGAAAAACTAATAAGGTGAACCAAGCTGAAGTGATTTTTGTAGGTGAAGTTCGAAAAAAATATGAAAAATAAAAATGAATGCCCAATATGAAAAATATGAATGCCCAATACTGAAAGAATTGTATTCGAATTATTTTTAAATTTCAAGTTGGCAGATATTTGCCCAAGGAAAATTTAAAAAAATAATGTACCACACAAATATTAACATGGTGATGTTTATTGGTACGATTTTAATTGCAACTCATGACATGCGGAAATTGTTAAAAACAATCGATAAATTAGAACATTGAACTTAAAGCTATTAAATTTAGCAAGTAAAATTCCTACATGGGTGGTGAATACTTACTAAAATGATTTTTTTTAGTTTTTAATTAATTAAAAATTAATCAAAATTTTAACTTTTTTCTTAATAAGAGAAAAAACATTATTATATAAAAACACTTTTACACTACTTCAAGATCACACCCTTCTCTCCCCAACAAAGACCTACAAGTTATATCAATTTTATTTTCACTTATTTTTTTCTCTTAAAATTTAATAAATGTTTAAATTGTTTTAAAATATATTTCACTACAATATTTTTCTTTTTTTTTTGGTTTCTGCATTTATATATACGTTCATTACGAATTTATTGAATACATTTTCTAGTGTGTGTATTATCTTTGCCATGTAGTAAAGAGCAAATATAAAAATAAGGTAAAAACGTAGAAATCAGACCTAAAACGTTATCACATTATTCTTTTTCAAACTGGAAATACAAATTTCAATTCAATTTTTGCTTTAAATTAAATTTTTATAAATCTCGAACTGGCTGTGATAAACTTTTTGGATGAATAGGTCTTGGAAAAGAATAGAAAAAAGATCATACATATTCAGACTGCTAGTTTGCAGAATGAACGATTTCTAGATTGAAATTTGTCAGTAATATCAACAACAATATTTATAATACATACTTTGATGATATGACTTTTGTTAGAGCGAATCGACAACCGCCCCCCCCTCTCCCAGATAATGAAATAAGCCAACAATTTCTTCAAATTAGCCATGATATTCAAAGACAAACATGTATAGGCACTTTATTCACACATGAAAAAAATGAAGATAAATAGATTTTTGTCAAATAGAATGATTATTGACAAAATCATACCTCAGGCATGGACACGTGAATCAAGCATGGACACGGACAGAAGATTGTTTCTGTGACTACCAGAATATTTCAAAGTCATATATTGAAATGACTGATTTGATTATAGTACATATCTAAACTACAATACAAGTATGCAGTTGAAAAATTACTTATGGAAAATCTATATTGAAGCCTTGAAATAAATTTTTGTACATTTATGAAAATCATAGCTATTGTTGGGTATAAATAATATGATAAAAACAAAACTGAAACTTACGATATCTTGTCCTTTCCGACTGTTGTAATTAGTGTAAAAGACGAAACCTTCTTTATTATAAGATTTCAAAAGTACATATCTCACTGAAGGTTTTCCATTTCTAGAAGGCAAACAGATTTTAGAATACCAAATTAATGTTCTTAGGGGGAAACATAAAAATATTGAAATAAAAGCTGTTTTACGATAATTTTTAAACTTTTATTATTTTTATTTTAGCAAAAAAACTATTTAAAAATTAGAGTGAACAGTCTTGAAATTTTCACACACATTTCTCATGGTGGGGGTGGTTCTAATGCCACTTGGTCATACCAAGCTTGAATGAATGGACCTCTTTCGAATTAAGGCAGACGTTTGCGCCTTTCGTTGTGAACGAGCACCGTTAAGGTGAAAGTACGACTTTGCTCGAACACACACGGCACAATCCTTTTTATGGGGAGGAGGAACTCATTCATACACTTATTCATCCATCCGCAAGTCAGAATTTAGATCCAAATCAGAGACCGACTCATCCCTGATTCAGTACCCCCAGAGGTTTAATTTGTTGTGGGAACTTGGAGGACTTTGCAGTCGCGACACATTTAATGTGCCCCAACTGCCATTAGCCAGCACGGCACATTTCTCATACATTGTGTAAGTCCTCGAATGACGCGAATACAGAGTTTTTTATTTTTTTTATTTTCAAAGACGTACAAATGAGACTTTCGTGCTTGGATGTAAAATAAAGAAAACCGGGTGCTTTTTTTTAACGATTGAAACCATTAGAAAAAAATGATTAGATTGATTGGCATAGAATTGTGATTTTAGAAACATTATCACATGTAAAGCTTTCTTCTAAGACTTTATATTCTTTGAGTTACTTGAGAGAAAGTGTAAGTCAACAGATCACCAATCCTTTGCTATAAATTCAAAATTTGGTAAAATATCTACATTTTCGATATTGGAAATGTACCGAATTTATATTTTATAATTACGTGTTTAATTGCATACGGAGTGATAGACAAACTCTGAATGAATTTAGTTCAAAATTTGAGAAAAATTTACATTTTTTGTTGTTAAAACTACAATTATGTTCATTAATTCAGCTCAAAGTGTTTTTTGAGTAATCAAATTCAACAAAGCGATAAGTAGACATAATTCTAAAAAAGTATTTTCTGCACACAGCATCTGTCAGAAAATTATGGATACATCAAAATCTCGAATTCGATTTCTTTCTTTCTTTCTTTTTTTTTTGAAAATTGCAATATTTTCTCTTTACGTACTCCATACATGAGAAAATAAAAACAAACAAACCAGATCTAATGTTTGAAATATTTATATAAAATTGATATCAGATATTATAGGCAAATACGTTTCCTACTTGAAGATAAAATATTACATTTTCCCACAGCTTAAGGATTATTATACTACTGCTCAAATATTTACTTGATAATATTTAAATATAAATATTTGTTTTTTAATAGTAACTTTGTAGAGTTTTTTATAAAAATAATATCCATTAAATACAATTGTTACTAATGAAATAAAAACTGCTTACTTGATTTTTCTAGTTTCTACTATTAATAAAAACGGATGTGTGTGTGTGTCTGAGTGCTGGAATTAAACAGATAAAACAGTTTGTCTCAAACTTACCAGTTTGGTACATAAATACACTTGTAATGTACACCTAGGAGCCATTCTTTTGAAATTTTAAACGAATAAAAATTAAGCTGAATATTTTTTTCATGATAGATTTTGAAAATATTATTGCAAAAAATAAATTTTACTCCATTTCAAAAAATTGTCAATTTTTGATATCAATTTAATAAACTTGCAAACTTTTTCATGAATGTACATTCATGTACCTACGTAGACAATATTTGGACATTTTCTCACTAATTTCAGACCATAGATGCCTTAAAGCTTAACCCACTTTCATTGTTTCACCTATTTTCATCAAATATTGATCGAGAGAGTTTATTTTAATTTTTAGAAGCTTAAGAAAAAAGAGCTCCTTTTAATGCTTGTGTTGTCTATAAGATGAATAAAAAGTGAACTTATAATGCAGCGAAACTGTAAAAATAGATGGACCATACATCAATGATTTTAATAGCGCTGTCTTGAGACTTTATTAGAATGTTTCATGTACACAACGATAAAATATACGAAAGATAATTAAAATAACATGCTTTGAAGGTCTGATAATTTGATGGAATCATGGATATGAAGTTACATCTTCTAAGATGTAATCTATTTAGTAAAAGATTCAGTAGATTACATCCACTAAAAAGTAATCTAACGAATCGTCTAGAATCTAATGAATTTTTGAATGAATCTTCAAATGAAGTTACATCTACTAAGAAATGAACGTAATTTCAATTAAATTTCATCAATTTAACTGGAATTAAATATAACTCTAGCGAATTACCAGTCAACTAGCAGATAACAAAATTAATATTATAGTCCAGTCTGGGTAAAGATCTAAATAAGGCTACTTTTGCTCATGTTAAAAATGTTTTGGAATCAATAAAATGAGCTGAAAAACAAAAATTTTACTTGTCAGCAGTGGCAACAGCCATAGCATTGGCCTCACGTATTCCATCAGTCTTTCGAGCATCGTTAAACCATTTGTCGAATAGTGTGATCGGATTTTTAACAGAAAAATCTTTTTCAACGTCAGGTTCGTACGGCACTCTCATAGCTTGAAAAAATAAAAAAAGAAATATATATATATTTGCAAAAATAAATTTATATAAATAAAACACTATAAAAATGTATATTTATAAAAGAAAGTGTTTGCATATGCGCATAATTATGATATCCAGACAAATTTATCAATTTGTTATGACATACAGTCGTTATGGTGAATCAATGAATTTCAAAGCTCGAATTTTAAAATTTAAAATTTTATTTTGTTTTAGATTATTTTTCACATATATTTATTTGTAGTATCATTTTTAATAATTAGAGAAATAAAAAAAATTATGTACCATCAAAGCGATAAAAGAATTGTCGTTATAAACTGAATTGTTTTTTAGGCGTAATTTATTTAATTTTAAGAATTTTTACAAGATAGTTACTTTTTTTTAAAGCATTTTAAGAACTAAAATTAAGATTCCATTAACTGATATTTTAGTTCTGTCACTTTTTTTAGATGTTTTGAAATCATTATTTAAACATTTCTCTCTTGATTTAAAACAAGAACTACTAAACTATTTTTTTTCATTGAATTTTAGATACTTATTTCTAATAGGCTTTTTTTGCCGGTCTGCGACAGAATGTGTACTTCATTTATTGGCAATGAGTCAAATTAAGAAATTGAAAATCATGAAAATTATTTTATAATTTAAATTTTAATGATATCGTTTGCAGACAACTTCCTAATTTCATTCTCTTTATCTCTCATTTTTTTATTAATGTGTTTTCGTTTTCAATTATTTGTTCCGATTTTTATCGCCTGCGCCAGTTGATATCATTGTCAAAAAGAAAAACAAAAAAGTCGATATTAGTTGTTTTTTTTTAAAACTATTATTTCGTTTGTTCAATTTTATTTTGTGTTGTGGTTTTGATTTCTCGGACATTCTTCAAGTTACGTGAAACGCCATGCGGGTTCTTCTAAAGTATAATATACAAAATTGATCGAAGCAATTATTAATGCTTTTATATTGTTACTCTCATATAATGGAGATACTAAAGCAAGGTAGTCTTAAAATGATTTCTGAGATTGCAATCAGATTATTTCTAGAGACGAATTACAGTAAATCGAGTAGCTGATGAGCTGAGAATCTTCGAATCATTTGGTAAAGTTAGAAAAATGTAAAGAGATGAATACAAGTGAGAAATTAATTCTCTGTGAATGATTTTACTAGCGATTTTAATTGCAATTCCTGAAGAATTCTATGAAGACACGTGCAAGTATACATAGGGCATATCTGTTCCAAATTATTTTAAATGTCTTTTAAAAAAAATTTAATCCTAATTGTAGGAAAGGAAAATATTATAATTGGGAAACAATGCGATGCCTAGACTTTGTCGTATTTTCATTTATTTATAGTTTCTCATTCCTAAAAAGCATTTTTAGAATTACATTTGTTTATCTGTGAAACTATATATCACAAATGTAAAGTTGGAATTACCTTTTTGTTGTTTAAGTCAAAATTATAGATTCCTATCATATTTTGGACAAAATTCATCAAACAGATTGCTTGTCCCTCTGAATATGATTATTAAATTTCAAGATAAAATGAACTAAATTTTTGATATATTCTATCATGTGACTTCATGATTTTATCCCAAAAATTTTAAATCTATATTATATTCTAGATCAAATCTGTTTAATGTTTGGATTGCTGTTGGTATATCTCTTCGCATTCTATAGTATAAAAATTAGTTTATTACGATAGTAATTTTCAGAAGTTATAAGCGGAAAAATGTTAATATATTACTTTATTTTTAGTAAGTCAAAATAGTTGTTCTGAGGTTCGACAACACACATATACAGGCACTTTTATTATTATCACGGATTAGCATGCTTCCATTCAATAATAAAGTTTTTGAATAAATTCAAATTCAATATTTTGGATTTGCAAATTTAAGCTCAAATTTTAGGCGTAATGGCGGAAAATCAGGGAAAATTAACTTTTGAAGTAGAGTGAGCTACATATCTATTAAAAATTGAATCTTAAAAATGATTTCCTGAAGATACAATTAATACCAGATTACATACAAGAGAAAAAAATGCTTTGAAATTTTTAAGAACTATTAATCTCGGTGAAGTAGGTAGTCAAAAATTATAAATATTATGGAACCATGAAATTCATTTTTTTCCACTCAAATTCGCTGCCAAGTAACATTAATTTAATGGAAGTGAAATTTAATTAAATAAATAAATCAGTTGATAATAAAGCCCTAAAAATATTATAATAGAATATTATCACCTAGAACACAACACTATTTCACAACTACAAATCAACATCAGAAAATTATTGTAAAAAATGATGAAATTCCATTTTTTTACGAATATAGAACAAGGAATTAAATGAAAGCAAACAAAAATTTTTTACAATTAACAAATCGTTAAGAGATTATATCGAAATTAATATACCTCCCAGATCCATTTTCTTTTCGCTATCCATATTTACGGAGAAAATATCAGATGCTTTTTAGCGCACGTTTAACCTATGCCACAGAAAGCAGCTAGATTGAGATTTTGTTGGAATAGCAAATTAAATAACTACTAATTGCTTTTGACAGCTGAACTGAGAATAGAATTTATAACAAGAGTTTTTATATTCAAAACGAGATTTCAAAGTTAATTGCCTTTGACAGATGATTTATGTTATTTTTATTTATTTATGTTTTTCTTTCTTATCATTTACTGGGATTACGAATGACGCGGGCAAATGTGATGACATAATTAATGCGTATTCAGATTACGTCATTCGCTTTACTGCACAAATCTTCTACAGTGTGTACTGAGCTCTCACTTAATTTTTTAGAGAATTTTATATTTGGAATGTAAAATTATATAGGATGTCACAAAAACTCCTGTCGATACTGCGACGTTCAGTGGTGGCGGGGTGGTCGGCTGTATACAAGAAGAAGAAGGGCGTCTCAAAATCAACGCAAGATTTGAATTTTCTACCATTTGTGCAGTAAAGTGATGATAACCCTTCTAAAAAGACCATTTGACAATTAATAGTTTAGGATTTGTAAAAATGGAGCGTTACATGAAAGAACAACTCGTTGAGGAAGATTTGAATTAAATATAAAACAAAGTTTTCTTTTCTTTAAATTGTTATATTTTTATTGGATCGTAAAGTACACAGGATAAGGTTAAGTATGAAAAAACACATCGATCAAATAGTATTTACAGCTTATGTGGCATATATACACTTTTTTGTCGAAATTTTCCATGATCATTTTGTGTAAATATGGCTGAATTTCGTAAATGAAGCTTTGAATTTCCTCTTTCAATGCATATGCGTTTGTGGGCTTGGTGGCATAGAACAAATTAACCCATAAAAAGAAACCTAATGGGGTTTAATCACAAGATCTAGAAGCCCATTTCTCAAATTTTCTAATTGTTTCAATCAAACTTTCATTATTTTTGAGGTATTGTTCAACAAGAAAAACACATTGTTCTATTGTGTAGAGCTCTATTTTCCCTAATCCTTAACTTTCAGCTGTCAAGTGTTTATTTATTAGGGTTTCCAATTCTTCGCGGTACGAATGCTGGCACATTCAAATCTTGTGATCATTTTGGGACACCCTTTAGAACTATGAGTTTCAGGTTCGATACTCGATTCCACCGAAGAACCGTCGTGTGAGGGGGTCTGTTGCACGTTAAATCTGTCAGGCCAAATGTCCTCCCGCTGGTGTGGCGTGGTGTGGAGAGGGGGGTGCCAGTTCAGGTGTCGTCCTCGTCATCTGATCATGGTTCAAAATTACGAGGTCCGTCCCAAAATGGCCCTCGTGTTGCTTTAAACGGGACGTTAATATAACTAAACTAGAACTATGAACGTACTCCATTTAACTGAAAATGTTACTGCACATGAAGTTTTAAATACTAATTTTATATTTATAATGCAGTAACACTGAAACAAAGGAATGGGAAACTATCATCAACAACTACCGGTTGTAGAAATCTCTACCAGTAGCAGAAATCGCCAAAATGCTTAGCGATACAAAAGCGTTTGTCGCCCGCCAAAAACACTTGGTGCGATAACATCGTTCGTTTCACATTCAACTCACTGGAGGGGGAGTAATGTGGTAGTAAGTTCGTAAGCCAGGTAACAACTTCAGGACACGTGAGTACACTTTTGAAAATCAGTTTTAACGCTGTACGCGTAATAATATTCGTACAATATAGACTTTAGCAAGCAACTTACAACACAGTCTTTTTTCTCTTTAATCATGGCTAGTTGCGATTTATGTGGCCCTAAAAAATACTTATTATGAGATCCCTCATATAATAAATTGGTTAAGTTAATGGAACCACAATTCAATGCATTTTTACCTAAAAATGCTTATGATTTATTTTACAGCAGATTTATACGTACACTAGCCACCATCACACACGGGGAGCCTTCGACTGGCGGGTTTAAACTCGCAACCTAACGGACACGGGTCCAACGCCCTACTAACCAGGCTATCCAGACCACCATTTCTGTAAATCCGTTAATTCAAAAACGCAACCACTTACATGCATGAAATTTGGTGCATAGCTATAATATTTAAAACATAAATATTTCCCAAATTTGGATATAAATCAGACAGCCTGTTTTCCATATGTATATTCGGTTGCATACAAGCGAGATGACGACGGAATGCCTTAGATAAATAAATTTGTTATGACTGTATTTACTACAATTAATATTCTGATTCAAATTTTAGTTTTAATCTTTTAACAAAAAGACGTCTGCAATGCAAATTCGACTTTCTTTACTATACTCTCTCTCATGTGCTTAGCTCTGAAAATAAAAATCTGACCTTTCTTGAATAACACTTTTTTTTTTTTGAGAACTTACGGGGAGGCTACTCTCAATGGTTAGTTATTTGTATGGGGGCTGCAGTGGCCTAGTGATAAGGTTTCGGTCTCTGAACCGGAAGGTTTTAGATTCGAGGCTCGATTCCACAAAAGAACCGTCGTGTACGCAGGTCTGGTGCAGGTTAAAGGTCTGGGTCAAACGTCCTCCCACTGGTGAGGCATGATATGGAGAGTTGGGGCGCATGTCATCCTCGTCATCTGACTGTGGATCAAAATTACGAGTTCCGTCCCAAAATAGCTCTAGTGTTGCTTTAAAACGGGACGTTAATATAACTAAACTAAAAAACTTGTATGTTTATGTCTTATTTGTTTTTTTAATTAGCAAGATAAAATATATTCAAGAAAGAAAACTCTTACATTGGAATCACAAATATCGAAATGCTACATACGATTTCTCTAATATTAAGTAAGAGATACAATTTTTAATTATTTAAAAATAATTTTTTTAAAACAATTTCTTTATTTTCTTTTATTAAGAACAGGGAAAATCACTTTGGAATAGTTATTTTGCACCTGTATATTTGATCAACAGCTCCTAATACGTTGTCTCTTTTATTTTATCTGAGTGAATAATTCAATCAATAATACATGTTTTCTCAATAGCTCAGCCGTTGTTACGGAAATGGAATGATAAGTATCGGGAGAAAATTCGACACCTCGATTATCATTTTGTATTTTCTATATTATCTTCTTTTCTAGACTGTCTGATGTTCATAGAATTATAACTGTTGATATCTATCAAGATAAAGTTATAATGTTGAAATAAGTTATTGCAACTATTCCTGAAATAGTCACAATCGAATATTTCACCATTTTTATAGTTCATTGACATAACTAAAAAATATAGAAATGTTAATTAAAAATAGTAATATTAAATTATAGTTTAAAATAGTAAATAATAATTTAATAGAAATGTTAAATAATTTTTTAATAAAAAACAAATATTAATTTATTATTTTATTTTATTAAATCTGGCATCGCAGGCGAAATGTCTTCCCGTTGGTGTGATGCAGAAGTTTGGGAACGGAACTGCCACTAGAGGCGTCGAATTCATCATCTGAAATCTTTAAAACGAAGAGATTCGTTTAAAATAACATTTTTCTATTCAATGCTGCTCAATTCATTTTGCTATTCAACGATGAAATTAAATCAAACGTCATAGAAACTTGTCTTAAGATCTAATAGTATTTCAGTTCTTTTCTTGGTAGGTAATATTTTTATATAAGATATTTAAAAAAAAGTTCTCAAAATTAGAAATTTTGTTTAGAAATATATTAAAAACATTTAGAAATATATATATACATATATTTAAAAAATTAAATTTAGTACAAATGCTTAGTCTTATTTGTCTTGTATATTTTTGACATGGATAATTTTGCTTCGATTTCATATCATGTTGCATTTTAGAAAATCTATCAAATCTTATTTTTTTTATGAAAAGAAATTGTATTACCATCTGTTAATGTAACTTTCTTCGCATCGATTGTAATAGTATATTTTTTTAATCATTTTAAAATTTATTCTGAAAAGCTATTTTTTCTCCTTCTTATATCAACTTTAATATCCCAGCTATTTGGACCAGAAATTAGATAAAGTAACATTTTGCTTTGAAAATTCACAGCTGTTTTCTTGGCTGCCGCCTTTTTAATCTCTATTAATAATAAAAATGAAAGTTTGAGTGCACATTGGGCCTCTACAGGCCAAATCGTTATATTGCAATTGCCAAACTTGGCACATATTAACTTTGTATGGAGAAATTATGCACCTCAGAGCCTTTCTTTTGAAATTTTAATCAAAAATTAAATAGAATTTCGATGCTTCTTGGTGACAATTTCCCAAAATATTATTACACAAAAGTAAGTTTGCCCTTTTATAGTCTTTTTAATTGTCATGCACATATCTCCTAAATTTTTATTATATATATGTGTGTGTGAGTAAACAGAATTTTTTAATAAAAATCGTGATAGAAAAAGGCACGTTGAATTGTTTAAGCACGCCTTATTGCATCTAGAGAGGTATGATTTATGTATAAACGGCGTGACAAGGCATGCCCGTTCTCAGAGCGATATAATATTAGGTTGGTGCGTATGAAATGTCGGATTCTTAAGTGATT
>JAPMOQ010041253.1:418128-448026 GCA_026543055.1 Argiope trifasciata
CATGTAAAGAGAATCCGACATTTCATACGCACCAACCTAATACTTGATAAGCGTAAAAGAGAGGGGGAATATATTCTCCAGTGTTTAAAGATCATGAGATTCTGATAGGGATTATTTACACATGTCGACCACAAGCAAAGGAATTATAGGGATCTTTTGGAAGAATTTGCTTGGCTGTCAATTTTTTATCCCTTCCCTCGGAGCGTGGGAATCGCAGACTAACGCATTTTTACAGAGTTTTCTGTTACAGTTAAATAGAAAAAGTGGAGTTGGATCAATAAATAAAGAGAATATTTTAGAGTAAATAATATATGATAAATTTAGCTAAAAATTAAGCAATGAATTGTTTAAAATAGATTTAAATATATATATATATATATATAAAGTCTAATTTTCAATAGTAAATTATTCTATTACCCTAAAAATTCAAATTGTTTCATCAAATACTTAACGTTTTTTTCTTTTTTATTGAAAGCTAAAGAAGGAATATTCTATTTATTATATAGATAAGATGCATAAGACGAACAATAGAGTGAAACTACAATTCCAAAAGCTTTTTCACACTCAGTTTAAACTTATCAATCTTAATGATAAAAATGAATTTATCTCTAAAAATTACAATGATCATTTACACTTCTTATCATTTAGGTTTATTTCCAGAGCTAGTTTTATCCTTTCATTTATTTTAGGAGTACCTTTAGTTCTCTTTGACAGCGATTTTTAAAAAAAGAAAATAATTAATTTGAAACACTGAGAACCTGTGAATGAATGTTGCTTGCATTAAAAGGCTAACAGTTTCACATCCAATATCTTAGTTTCATTTTATCAAACAGTATTTAAAAGAATGATGAAAATTACATACAGTCTAATCAATGGAAGATTTAGGCAACTTGTAGCTAAACGCAAAACACATTATGATTTTAATAAGCAGCCCATTAATTTTCCCATTTCAACATACTTTTGACTTAATTATCATGTCGATTAGTTTAGTTTTTTAAATACCATTATAAAAGTATGTATAAAAAAAATCACTGAAAAAGTTGAAATCTAACCATAATTTTGATTAAAAAATTTCTTTATCTAAGAATAAGAATTTAATCATGGGATAAACCTTAAATAAACTGCAAATAAATGTACCATGAAAAATTATCTTTAAGTTTTGTCTAGTGGAATTTAACATAACTCAAATAAAAAATTAATCTAATAAAATACATAAATTATTAATTAACTATAAATATTTATTCTTCATTTAACAAGTTAAAAAATAATTAAATACTTTATAAATGAAACATTTTTAATAATTCAATATAAATACACATCATAGTCCTATTATAATTATGGAAATGGTGTTTTTTTCAAAATTTTTTGTAGGGCACTTAGGCTAATAATTTTCTTAACTGACCCGACTCTCCAACTCAACATTTCTAGGCTAGTTGAAAATATATCTTTGTATATCATCAATGCATGACTTACAACCTATTAAGGTTATTTCTTTATAAAAAGTTAAACAATCTTCATCTAAAATATATTAATTGTTGGCATTTAAAACCAAATGCAGTTTAAATAATTAACCACTTTAAATACACACGAGTTTTTTATAAAATATTGTAATACAAAATAAAATTTTCATCAAGCTGTTAATATCAATTGCCAGTGAATTCGTTTAAGCAGTTATTTGAACTAATCAAAACTTAAGAGGTATAGTCACATAAAGAGTACCAACATTTTTGGATTAATAATACCAGTATTAATGTGAATGACATAATCAATACATGATTGCATGAGCTTATTTTAAAGCATTTTTCAAAAATAAATAACACCAGCATTAATGTGAATAATTTAATAACAGATTGTATGATTAATATATATATGCATGGTTGTACGAGTTTGATTTAAAACATTTTTCAAATAAATAAATAAAATAGCACAACAAACGTTCACAAATGATTAAAACACCTTTATTGATAACAATGATTTACACAAAATGAAAAGATTCAGCCGATGAAAAAGATGTAAAAATAATAATAAAGTCTGTTATGAATTAGGATTTTTCTGGAGGAATTAGATCACCATCATTCTTGGAGCAATTGACATAGACATAAGCTCTTGGAAGAGTAGCTTGCAGGCATATGGGACACATACCTGGGAGATCTAAGAAAAGATAAAACATGATTTTAAAGAATAATCACAATGTTATTAACACATGTTTCTAGGTAAAATAAAAACTAATTCGAAAATAAAAATTATTTAACAAATAATGACGAAACTCCCATTAAAAATTTATCAAAACATTTACATCTACAATTAACATAAAAATATACATTAAAAAAAAATGCAGTTTAAATCAATTTTTAAGCCTTTTGTTTTAGAAATTTATGATTTGCTTAAAAAATTGTCCTATTAAAAATCCAAAAATGAAAATTTGCATTACCCATGATAAAATATTTTAATTTTGGAAATATGAACTATTCAGTAAGACAATTTCAAATAATATTTAATACAAACTGGCAGACCAAAATGATGAAAAAAGTTAAATATGTAATTTAATCAAAATTGCCGTGCTTAACAAAACAGATTTCTGATAAATCTAAATGAAATAAATACTTCTTCAGAATAAAGAAATATATTTTAGAACTGAATTTTTAATATGTATATTTTTATAAATTAAAGAAATTTCATTATTATATTTAAAATAGTGTTGTTTATTTCATTGCATAATTTATATTTAAAAAAATCAATTAAATTATAAAAGATAAAAATTGCAAATAGTTTTTATAACAACAATTAGAAATTATATTATCACATTGAATTCTTTTCCTACCAAATACTTAATATGAAAACATGCACTGATTAGAGATGTATCTACTTTAAAAAAAGAAATGAATTTCATATTAAAAAGAGGGAAATAAAATTATCAAGAAAAAGCCAGTTTTAAAGTTAGTTGAAAACCAAATTCAAATTTGATATATAAACAAGTAACACAGTAAAATTTCAATTTACCTGTGTTTTATTTCTGCAACCTCGGCATTCAAAAGTGTTATTCTTCAAATTAGCAATGGCTAAGAGACCACACAGATTGCATACATGGACTCGATAGGGATCCGATACCTCAAACAGACGCTCTCGAAGGAATTGGGCAGCTCCATGGGCAATTTGGCAATCCCGTTCCATCTCACCAAAACGTAAACCTCCATCTCTGTTAAATAAAATTAGAACCCATTTAACTTAAATATTATAAAATTTACAAATAAACTCATCTCTAATAACCACACACACACAAAAGATATGCAAGATCTCAACATGTTTAGTTAAACAAACAAAAAAAAGAGCAGTTTCAAAAAGTAGTTAGTTGAAATTTGGAGAATATTTTTGATTCTTCAATTTTATTCAATCAGATTAGAAAAGCAACTCAAAATTGCAAATAAAAACTACACAATCAATATTTGGAAATGTTTTATTCAGAAGAGAATATTCCACTTTAAACAATAATTTAAGAAATGAATGACAAATACAATAACTGCATAAAAAGAGTAAATTACATTTATTTAAGAGAAAAGACATTACATGAAAGTGATATAAGTTTATAACTTCCTCAATTTAAGATATATATTTAACATTGAATAATAATTTATGAAACTTACAAATTAGACGTATGTATTTTTCTAAGCACCTTAAATCAATTAAAAAAAAAACACTTCTTTATACAATAATTTTAGACCAGTGTTTTATAGGTTTTTATTTGGATCAAATCAATTGTCGTGAAGAAATTTCATTCCCAGCATTTAAATTAGTTTCCTTTATTTAATCAAACAGAATTTTCATATGAAGGTGCAAGATTTCTGAACTAAACCATCTTTTAAAAATCAATTACCTGAAGATTGAGGTTAAAATACTAATTAATAATTTCACATACATGTATGAGAAAGAGTTTTCTTAAGTTTTAATATATTAAATAGGGAAGAAAATTGTCAGTAATAATGTAAACAGAATTCAGCTTATTCAACCAATGATGTTTGCAAATTTCTGGAATCTTGTTTACAAGACAGTAATAATCCATTTTTATAAATAAACTGAATACATTTCATTATTGTTTTTATTTTTCTTTATTTCACAAGCCATTATGTATTCCTAAATAATTCTGAAGCATGTCACATATTGGTTGATTTTGAAACATAAGTTAACACATTATTTAATTTTGTTTTCATCATCCCTTTCATTTATTCTTGAGATAATATGAGGATTTGTAAATAATCTTTATTTTTTAATTCAGGAAATTCTATCTATAAGTTTTTAAAAATCATCTCACTCTTCGATGGGAGGGGAAAAGCAACAGTTGTTTTTGAAATATGTACTTTTACATTTATTATTTTATTATATTTTATGCCTTCTTAATTTCATTTCAACCTTCCAAAAAAAAAAAAAAACGATGCTAAAATTTACAATTTTTATCACATCTCAAACAGTATTTTAAATATATATATTGGGTTGTTCGGAAAGTCATTTCGTTTTTTTTAGTGAAAATGAAAGACGATTTTCGTATAATGAATAAGCATTTTATTAAATTATGTATTGGCCATTCTGATCCAACACCCTTTGCCATCTTTCTGGTAGTAGCATGATTCCACGCTCATAAAATTTTTGGTCTTTGCTGGCAAAAAACTGATCCAGGTGATTTTTGGCATCTTCATTTGAGGTAAAGGTTTTACCGTCCAAAAAATTTTGCAGGGACCGGAACAAATAATAATCCGAAGCCGCCAGATCTGGAGAATATGGTGGATGTGGCAGTGTATCCCATTCAAGCAGTAAAAGCGTTTGGCGAGTGACCAAACTTGTAAGAGGTCTTGCATTATCTTGGTGGAACACTACACCTTTTCTGTTGATTTACTCTGGCCTTTTCTGTTGAAGTGCATCGTTCAGTTTGTCCAGCTGATGACAGTAGACTTCGAATTAATTGTTGTGTTATCCTGTAAAAAAACCAATTCCTTTAAAATCCCACCAAACAGACAGCATCACTTTTTTTTGATGATATTGGCTTTCGAAATGCTTTGAGCCGGTTCATCTTTTCAGTTCCATGATCATTTGCGTTTGATATTGTTATATACAACGCATTTTTCGTCCCCAGTAATGATGCGCTTTGAAAATGAATCATTTTTGTGACGTTTGAGGAGCGAATCACAGACATCAATGCGACGACACAAATTTCTCTCTGTGAGAACATGGGGAACCCATATATCGAGCTTCGAGGTTAATCCCAGGCCTTTCAGGTGGTCATAAACAGTTGAATTCGATAACTTTAAGATCTCACATGTTGTTATTCGCCGGTTTGCATCAACTAATGCCTTTATCTTGTCTTTATCAGCTTCAACCGACCTTCCAGAACGTGGTGCATCTTCGACATCAAAATTGCCGGATCAAAATTTTGCAAACCAGTTCTGACACTGGTGTATTGTCAACACATCTTCTCCATACACTTCGGTTAATTTCTTTCTGGCTTGAACTGCATTTTTACCTTTTCTGAAGTAAAAAAGTAAAATATGACGAAAATGCTGCTTATTGCTCTCCATATTTAAAAGGGCACCAACCAAAAACTACTGCGTAGAATTAATAGAACTTTTTCACACACAAGCCTTGCAATATCAGCTCTCAAGACATAGAATGGTTATGCGGCTTAAGTGTGAAATTGGTTTCGAAAAAACGTAATTAAGTCCTCTGACGGGAAAAAACGAAATTACTTTCCGAACAACCCAATAGTTTATTTAAATATCATACCTAGCTCTTCCTTCCATAGGTTGCCTCACCAAGATCTGTACAGGACCTCTGGCTCTTGAATGAATTTTGTCATCCACCATGTGTTTTAAACGTTGATAATAAGTAGGTCCCAAGAAAATTTGGGCATTCACCTTTCGACCAGTGTGGCCATTAAACATGACCTAAACAAAAAGAAATATAGTTGTACATTTTTCAAACAAACCAATATTTTGCAATAACAAAAGAAT
The DNA here is from genome assembly GCA_026543055.1 of Argiope trifasciata. Taxonomy (NCBI): domain Eukaryota; kingdom Metazoa; phylum Arthropoda; class Arachnida; order Araneae; family Araneidae; genus Argiope; species Argiope trifasciata. The sequence continues at coordinate 424,125 of JAPMOQ010041253.1, forward strand.
ATGTGTCAAATAACTAGATTTTAAATGCTTTAAAATTTTGATATAAAAAATTCTGAAGTTGGTAATGTACATCTTCGAGCATCCCCCCCCCTTTTAAATCTAACTAATGACATAGGTTGTATCTGTAAGATTAATATTAACTTTAGAAAACTTTCTGTCATTGAAATAAGTTTTAGATTACACTGTAATTTAAGAAGTTTTCCTGCTAGTGAAACTTTTATTATTGCCACTTTTTTAACTTCTTAGCAAATTTTTCAAAACCATTTTTGAACATAATTTGGTAACAAAACTTTTCATTCTTGTAATGCAATTTATATCAGTAATTAATCAAATATTGTAACTTTTTGCTTTCTTCATTAGTAAAACTATGATTAATAAAATAAAAAAAATCTGTATATTATCCTTAAACTTTTATACTTACTATCTGTATACTTTTTATTTTGATTTTATCACATATAAGACAAATAGACATCTATAAATGCTTCTTAAAAAATATTTTGAATTTTTTAGACTCATTTACCTTAAATAGTCAAATTTTAAGCATAAGAAATCCAACTAAAATAGAAAAGCTAAATGCCTTTCACATCCAAAGTTGCCTATAAAATGCCTAGCTCAAAATATGAAGAGAAAGCTTTGCCTAGATTTGGGTTCTTTGATCATGAAGTTGACCATAGTCAAACAAAAGTATAAAATAGTAACAGAAAAGGGTAAAAGATTTATTTAAATGCATAATAAATATTCTTATCAAAACAAATAGTTAATAAAGACAGATTTTGAATGAATAAAAGTAATGTATAAATTAAGATAAAATTGACATACTTCATTTCCTCTAAGCTGGTAACCATATTCATGTAAAAGATTTGAAATTTTCTGTACATTCACAGTATCATTAAAGGGAGTAGCATCACCAATCTCTCCTTTGTTAGCAGACACTTTTCCTTGAAGGCATTCAATTAAATGCCCAATGGTCATACGAGAAGGAATGGCGTGAGGATTAATAATAATATCAGGGGTCAAACCTTCAGCAGTAAAAGGCATGTCCTGAAAGTAAACATATGTTTCATATTTAATAAAATAAATACTAAAGAGCATTAAATACAAATATGTTTTTTATAATCAAATGTAGTTTTCAATAAATATGAAGAGGAAAACATAATTACAAACATATATGTGATACATATTATGAAAATGATAAAATGTTTTTATTTTCTTCACTATTCATATTTTTTTAAAAAAATTATGACACATTCTTTGGTTAAAACATCACTATAAAAGTCTGTTTTAGATTAAAAGATTGTGAATAAAGTTGCTTAAACCTTTTAAAGAATTGGTACACTTTAAAACAGCATAGTTAATTCCAAATTTTAGCCTGTGATCAATAAATTGCAATAAAAATAACACAGCTACTTTATTTTAAAGCATCCTAAAAACTTACAAAATTCCTTTATTCAAATTCTATTCATGTAATAATACCTCAGATTTATTCCAATAAATTTATTTAAATAATTCCTATTATATGACTAAAATAATACAATACATAACATACAACTTTTGGAATGGTAATTTGTTTTCTATTCCAAGTGGTTTTTTAAGGTAACAAAAGAAATAAGAAATAGCACAAAAATCTGCTTTTTCTTCCTTATAATATGAAATAATTTAAGAAAACATTTCATCCATACCTCTTGTCGATAAGTTATACCACATGTTCCTTTTTGACCGTGTCTTGAAGCAAATTTGTCACCAATTTGAGGGATGCGCACAGAACGAACTCTGATTTTGCAAAATTTGTATCCATCAGAGTTCAAAGTCAACATTACTTGATCAACAATACCAGTTTCACTGTTTCTTAAGAACGTGCTGGCATCTCTTTTTGTATAACGTCTCGTTGTGCTTTCAAGCTGTTAATAAAAGAAGGAAGTATTAATCTAATATTCAAATATCAAACTAGAGAATAATAATAAATAAATTTTTACGTCTTACATCATCATCATTTTCTGGAAGAGTAATAGTTTTGCCAATAATTACATCTTCTCCAGATACTCTTGTACCAGGTGCAATAATGCCATCATCATCTAATTTATCATAAATGGCATTACGCATACCTAAAATGTAAATCATATAATGATTTTACATATTAAGAAAAATAAATGACAAAAATATTTGCATTCTTTCATAAAAGCAAGATCAAATTTTTTTAGAATCTGTTTGGGGAAAAAAAAAACACTTCCTCCTTTAAGTCACAGAAAAATAAGATTTCTAGGGACTATAAATACTTTCTTCCCCCCACCCTCAATTTTGTTATACATAATGATGTAATAGGACATGAGATAACATAGCAAATAGCATGATTAAATCATTATATATGAATGGAATCCAAATAAATGGCAAATTTGGTCATTTTGTGTTCCTAGAAAATGCTTATTAGGAGGCCTCTCTTTCGATAAGTTGGCTCATTTAGTTTTATAATTAGTAATTACTAAGTAAATATATCAAATACCTAACAAATTATATTCAAATAAGAATTAATATTTTGATATTGTTATAATTTATAGAATTTATATATTGCATATTCAATTATTTGACAATTAGAGCAAACAAAATTTTCTTAATATCTGCAGCCTTCTCTCAACTCTGGCTAAGGTAGGTGCATAGTCTACCTAGTTGGAATCTTAATGATTTTACTCATTAGTGGTATAATAGATGCACTAACAAATCAGAACAACACCAAGGAAAGAGAAAATTATATCATTTTAAGACTATTTTTAACTTTGAAGATTCTTTGTTTTCTTTTAATTGTATAATTTCTTTGAAAATTAAAATTGTCAGAACAAAGAAAGCTACTAAATGTATGCTACACCAAAATAAATGGTTCATTAGCTACTTATTTCGGTTTACATATTTTTCAAGTTTGATACATATGAATAAAATTTATAATTAATGCCTGTGAAATTCTATGTAATGAAATCACTGTATATAAAACAAAAATCCTTCAATTTTATTGTGAATTTTTGATAACTTTATGAAACATGCTATAAAGATAATACAATTGCTTATAATTTTCAATGCTAATATACTAATACTCAAAATATTTTTATTTATTGAACATATAATTTCAATTATGTCATTATATGTTTAATAAGTAAATTATTAACAAATGTAACACATTATGTTAAAGTGTGGGGAGTAGGCATTTTTAATACACTTTTTTAAAAATACCTTGACATGTTTCTCTTGTGGGTTTTTCAAATTGCTCTTCCTGGTCTCCTATTTGTTTTTGTTCTGCATCTTTATATGCTCGATAAAACACTGATCTGCATGAGAAGAAAAAGCCTTTGATTTAGCTACAATCACTAAATATACATAAAAATTATAGCTATAAAATCTAGTAAATCCCTGATTTACCTGAAAAATCCTCTGTCAATGGCAGATGCATTCAAGATAATAGAATCTTCTTGATTATAACCAGTATATGACATAATTGCGACAATTGAGTTGATTCCAGCAGGCAACTCTCTGAAACGCAAGTACTCCATGGATCTTGTAGTCACAAGAGGTTTTTGTGGATAGTATAACACATGAGCAAGAGTGTCCATTCGTACATGAAAGTTAGTAATATACACACCCATAGCTTGTTTACCCATAGCAGATTGATAGGTATTACGGGGAGACTATAAGAAATAAGATTTGTTAATAATACTTTAATAAATATGCCTTTCGAAAAATGAGTATAAATACTATTCAATACAAAGTAAATAAAAGTAGAAATGCTAATTAAAAGTTTAAAATAATTTTGGAAATCAGAAACAAAAAAAAAAGTTGTTTAGAAGTATTCACTTACTTTTAAATGCAACTAATTATTACAGCAATTCAGAAAATAATTTCATTACTGATTATTAAATTAAAGAATACTGTAAAAAAATAAAAAGGATATTTTTCTGACTTTATTTTTAAATGTTGTGAAATGCAGCAACATGAAAAGTTATTGCTTGAAAGGTTTTCATGTGCATATCAATACTTAAAACATTACAGGCTAAAATTCCATTAAATATGGGGGAATAAGTAGAATTAAACCATATGTTTTTAGTTCAATTGAATTCAGCATTTTTTATATTAATTTTTTTTAACTTTCTTATTCATTATACGGCCATAATTTTAAAAAATAAAATATCAGTTCATATTATGTTTTACTAAAAGGTATATATGTTCTGCTTTTAACTGTAAATTCTTTTTTTTTTTTTTTTTTTTGTAAAGCCATTTTTCAACTTTTATTCTATTCTAGATATTTATAAAATTATTCTCTGAATGCTTCAACATTAAAACTAACAATGCTAACTATAATAAATTATAGACAGCATATAATATATATATACAAACATTTGTTTAATAACTTATCTCTAATAATTGAGTATTTTTGAATATAATATTAAAGAGTTGAATATTCTTTCATCAAAGATATCTATAGAAAAATAAATATTTCCTTCTTAAAGTATTCTTATAGAAGTTTGTATTTTCACTTACTTTCATTTGCAATTCATCTTAAGTTTTAATCATTCAAAAAGCTTATATTGTATTTTTTTAAGTGTCTTAAAATATAAAAGTTATAAATAGTGTAGAAAGAAATTCCATAAATAGGGAAAAAAAAGTTATGTAGTAAATCTATTGCAACAATTGTTTAAAAATGACCACTTTTTTCTCTCTCCCAAAATAGTTCATTTTCAATTGTAATTTTAAGAAAAACGATCAAAGCTAATCAAATAACATTTGTTTAAATGAGCCAGTGAGAAATAAGTATATAATTTTTTATATTTCAAAGTTAACTAACTCACTTGATTGTGATCAGGAAATGGAATAATAGAAGCACAAACTCCCAACATCATAGAAGGATGAATTTCGCAATGTGTATAGGTAGAACAATATGCTTGACCTTTATCTTCTAACAGATCATCAGGAGTCATGGCCAACATAACAGTTTCTTCTTCTAATGTGTCAATGTATTCTACAACACCATTGGCAACTAAATCCTGCCAACTGTTACAATAAGATACATATAAATTATAAATACAACACTGAATTGGAATATTCAATATTTGAAATTACCGAAAAAAATGAAAAATAAGAATAAGCAATCCTTATAGACTCTTAAAAAAAAGATAACAATAGCAATCAATAATTATTTTATCAATCTATAGAAAATGCTTTATTTCTTAATAAAAATATACTATGACAAAATAGAAAAGATGCTATTTTAGTTTAATTCAAAGCAATATAATTAGAAAGAAAAACTCCAAAAATTTTAAACATTGAGATTTTTTAATCTATTATTTTATATTGATTGATCACAAAACTTTCATGTTTTATTTTGAAAAAGAATATTTCTATACTGAAACAATCATTGGATCATTTAATTACTAGAATCAGTTTTTGATGATCATTGAATTCTGACAATATATATATATTAATGATTTAAAAACTGATAGATGTTAAAGATTTTAAAAACAAGAAACAAAACATGCCTGTAACTGTTGTATTCTCTTTCTTTTAAACGATCAACATGTCTTTTCTTCAGTAAAAGTTTCTGATTTTCAACAATAAGCAAAGGACGACAGATTCTGCCAGCATCAGTATAGATACGAATTTCCCTGTCACGAATATCTCTCACCATGGATACCTATAAATAAATCAGTATTGTAAATGATTTAAAAGTAGTAAGAAACAGTGATGAGTTATTAAATAATAATATAAATATGATATATATAGTCAATAAAAAATAACTTAAATATGATTTAATTTTAAAATTCAGAGCAAAAGACTCAACACAATATTATAAGACAAACATGTAAAAAAAAATTATTTAACAGATTAAAAAGAGAAAGAGAACAAACTATCCTATAATTTAGAAAATGATAAAAAAATTACTTTTACACATATAAGGTCAAGGAATAGCAATTTTTGGTTAATGAACAATGTTTGCAGAAAAACAGCTTAAGTGTATAGTATCAATAATCAGGGTAATATCTACAAATATACTAGAAGTATTATTCGTTATTGGTAGATTCAATTACTGCAACTTAGTTTACATCATGTTACTGTATTCTTATAAGTTTTTTTTATACTATATAAACAAACTACAAAGTGTAAAAATATATTTAAAAGGATGTTTTTTTTTTTTTAAATACTAAATTAATTTTACAGAGAAAACTTTACACAATTTTTTAATAATATATGAACATTGAATTACTAAATTTTGTAAGTTTCAAATGGTGACAAAATTTCTCTCTTTCAGATTTGTTTAAAAATATAGAACTTAATGGTAGTCAAAAGATTTATTATAAAAGATATAATTTACAGAAAAATAAAATTTTCAACTTCAAAAACTGAAAATTAAATTTAATACTCACTTCAGATACAATAATATCCATCTGACGTCTCAGTTTCCTCAAAGTATTCATCAGCTGGTCAGGATCTCTATGGATACCTACCCAGCAGCCATTAACAAAAATCTTGGTAGCTCTAGAATAATTACAAATTAAGATTAATAAATGTTTTCAAATATCTTATGTTAATTCTGAAAAAATAAATAAAATAAAACTTTAATAACTTACTCAGCTATAGCTGAAGGAGCAATTTCCTCAAGATTTTCCATACTCCATTCCTCTAAAAACTCCAAAATTGGAGATGGCTGAGAACCCACAGAAATATAAGCCATAAGAGCTAAGTTTTTTACCAAGCCGACAGCATGGCCCTATAAGGGAGAAAGAAAATAAGATTAAAAGTTAATAAAGACATTTTAACAAATACTTCTCAACACAGAAATACTTTAAGAATATTTTCTCACCTCTGGAGTTTCAGCAGGACAAATCATTCCCCAAAGTGTGTTGTGTAACTGACGTGGCTTTGCGAGTTTTCCATCTCTACCAATAGGAGAGTTCACACGACGCAAATGTGAAAGTGTTGATGCAAAAGTAAGTCGATTCAATACCTAAAAATTAAAAGACATGTTTTTAAAAATATCCAAAAGAAAAAAGTATAAGTAAGAAGCAATACAGAGATTAACACAATAAAATAAAACAAATATTTTCAAGAATATTATGATCTTATTTACTTATTGTAAATTAGTCATAACAATTTTTTAATTTTGTTTTATTATGTCAATTCAAATATGCAAAAGTTTTTTCTTCTTCTTTTAAATCTTTAATGTAATAAATATTTAGTAAATTAAATACTTGAAGAATTACAGTAAAAGTAAATTCAATTTTTGATTTGTGAATAATTGCTGAATTCCAGTTTCAATCAATAAAAAAGTAACAATTTTAACAGAAAAAGAATGTAAGCAATTATTAAGGATGGATTTTTTAAAATGCAGTAGTATGTCATATAGAGAAAGCATGCAATGTTCATTTTTCTTACAAAGACTTATTTTATAATAGCTATTATATTTACAGATAAATTAGCATGAATATTTGTATTCTCTAATAAAAGCACACGAAAGAAGTTATTGTATTTTACACTTTAATTAAAAAATTTTTATTATATTCTTTCAAAACCTGATATTATTACCAATATTAATTTCAATATCTTTTTAAGCTATAAGAAAATATAAGAAAAAAATATCATCTGACATAAGGTTTTGCATTCAAATTAGAATGTAAGAAAAAAATTTAATTAAAAAAGGATTGGCAAATTGAAAACAGTACAGTTATTTCTGTGTAAAGTTTGCAGGTGATACTTTTAGCCTTAAGTTTAAAAACAACAACAAAAACAGCAGATTATACAGCTGATTATTAGTGATGATTACAATGAGGATTTCCAACTTTTCAACACATAATCCACATATTATAAGCAGAAAATTCTGGTATTATATAAAAGTACCTGAGATACTCCAGCTCTGGCTTGATGAGCCTTTTTCTGATCACCCCAGTTTCCAGTAGCCAAGGAATATCTCAAACCATCAGTTATAATCCTAGTTTTGATAGCTAATTCTAGATTGAAATCTTTCCCACGATCAATAAATTTCTGGGCATACATTCGAACTTCTTTTGTTAATGTACGGAACAGACCACGGAACAAGAAAGCAAGTAAAGGTCCAGCAAGATCCAATCTCTTGTTTCCATAGTGATCTCTGTCATCCAATTCTCGACGTCCAAGAGCAGCCAAAAGTAAACGATGTACCATATACCTGAAGCACAAGTAAATATATGAGAGTTAATAAACAATTATTTTATTTAACTCATTAAAGATGTAAAGCAGCCAGGATTTTAATAATTTTACTGATATTAGAAATAATATAAACAGAATAACGGTATTAATTACAAGGTATCATACCAAAATTAAGATTCTGGTTAATTGAAAATTTTAAAATTGTCCTATATGTAATTGCTTCTTTAACTGAAAATGCATTATATATATTTTTACTACTATTATATTTTAATAATATTTTAGACAAACAATCTATTTTCAAAAATCTGATTAAATTTTATGAAAATCAGTAATTTTCTTTTCGAATGGAATAGTTCAGTTCAGTAACATAGCAGTCTAAAAATTTCTTTGTTTCCTGAAAAAAACATAAATATATGCACATAAAATAAAGAAGAAAAAATTCAAAAAAAAAATTAAGCAAATATTTATTTAAGCTAATATATGTATAAATATAAAAATCAAATTCAAGATATTAAGCAAATGAAGTAAACAGGAAATTAATCACATAATTAACTAAATTAAACTTCTCATCAAACAACCAAAATAAACACAAAATACTGCCTTAAATAAACAAAAACACTAAGTCAAACAATACTAAAAATATATCAATTCGTTATCAGAAAAAATAATCCCAAAATAAATTTATAGAATAGAAGCTTACCCTAGATAATAAGCCTTCTTTGTCTCACAGAAATCACTCACACCAACATGAGGCAACATTTCCTTTTGTAAAATTTCTCTTGCATATTTAATACGCTTTTCTTTTGTAACACCAGGTCTAGCTCCACGGGAACCAATGAAATTCAAAGCCACATTTTGTTCTTGAATAACAAAAGCTTCATCAAGTGATGGTTTTACCTGAAGTAAATATAAGACAATTAGCAAGAATTTTAAAAATTAGTTAAGAAAAGAATTGTTAGTTTTTATTAAATATTTTTGTAATATTTTACAGGAATTAAACTGGTCAGTAATCAATGATTCAAATTGAAGTTTTTTCAATTTTATTTTCTCGTATATCTGGAAACATTTCTAAATTTCCTTCAATATAAATTATTTCTATTTCAATACAAATACATTCTGTATAAGCCAAGATTGAAAAGCAAGTATAATTTAAAATGACAATTCTTGAATCTAATTCTATCATAATAGAGCTAGATTTAACATAGGCCAGAACGATTTTTTAAAATTTGCAATTAATTCTTCCATATAGTAGATATTTAATAGAACTTTAATACTTAATTTCTAATTCAATTCTTAACATCATATCAATTTTCTGACCTTAACTGTTAATACTTACTTTAACAATGTACTATATTGAAAAGCTATAAATAAACAACCATTTGAGTTGGTCAGTAAAGCCTCCATTTCCAGTACCAATTTAGAGCATTTTAAATAACTTTAAAGGGGGAAATAGGCTGTTAAATAAGACTAATAAAATGAAAACTTTGTAGAATCAATTCAATATTATAAAAATACACAACTCACGAATTATTTATATACATTTATGGATACTGATTTATAACAGATTCATAATTTTCTTAGAATAATTAAAGATTCAAAATATTAATATAGTTAAAATATTAATACAGCAGTTACAATAAAGTGAAAGCCATATATAAACATTTAAGAGTAAATTTAAAAAAAATTTAAAGGCCAAAGATATAATATTTATTAAATGCCTATTTTTTTTTTACCTCTAAGATTAAAAATAAATTAATTAATGCATGGTATTTGACAATATAGTTGATACAAAAATTGTAAAGCTTTTAACACAAAATCAAATGACAGTAAAATGATACAGTATGCATTTTTACATGCTATGAAAATTACAAAAATATCACCAAGAAATTAAAATTTTCTTTTGAATAAAGTGCCCATTTTGCAAAATACTGATAATTGATGTTTAAGACAAAAATCACTTCAAATTTTAATTGCTTTTTTTCTCTATGTTATGATAGTTACTTAAATGTCAACTTGCCATATTGATTGATCACAAAAGAGTTAATATTGAACATAACTTTATAATAAATGAATGCTAATTTTCAAATTCTTATTATTTATAGTATAAGATAAAGCAGAATAACAGGAACAATACAAACCATTTCCATCATTTCTTGATCATCAAAATCATAAATAATATGTTCAAGAATATCTCTATCAGCCACAAAACCCAAGGCTCGAAAGACTATCATAATAGGTATTTCTTGCTTAATGTAAGGTAAAATAGCAATGATCCTCTGTCCAATGGCACTTTTTCTCACACCCTAATAAAAAAAGTTTTGAATTAAATCAATGCATTCATATTTTTTATCAAATAGATGACTAAGATTTTTTTTAAGTATAAAATTCCTTATTGGGTCAAAATCTAACAAAATTTTTAAAAATTATAATATGACTATAATAACTTTTAAGAATTATAATATAACTATAATATAAAAACTTTTCTGAAAAATTTGATTATAAATTAATTTATGTTTTCAAAAACACTTCATGAAATTATTTGCTTTTGTAGCTTTTCAGCTTTTTAATAACAAATAACTGATTTTCTTTCTTTCTTTTTTTTTTAAATCTGAAAGCTGATGCAACTTATTTTTCTAAGAAAACAATTAAAAGTTAGATGTTTCCAACAATGATATAAATATCTTTATTCACTTACTATTTGAAGTCAAACCCTCTCACTGAATACTAATAGAAGCTGACAATAAAATACTAGTAAAATGAAGAAATAATTGTGAAATAAGTTTTTTTTTTTTTAAGTTCCTAGATACATAATAGATTACCTCAAAAAATCAAACATAAGTGTCGCAAAAGAAAATTTTTAACTAAAAAAAATTTACATTCATTTTTAATTCCATAAAGCGAATAAAACTTAAGCCTATGCCACACCAGAACCACAAAATTGTTAATGTAAAATATAAGACAAACTTATAATGGCATGAAACAAATATCGATAATTTGTTTAGCACTATTAATAGAATTCTAAATATTAGTTCAACTTTTGCCTGTTCAGACACTGATAACTCTCTTTTGAAAGTATAAAAGGCCGGAAGACGATTCATGACATTGCATTCGGGTTACCAATATTCAAAGACATTCTCTGGGAATCCTAAAAGAGATTCCCATGGAAACTTAAAATTAATTTAATTAGTTTTATAAGTATGGTTATTTTGGCTTTCTATATTCTTTTAGATTCAATACTTCAGCATAAGTTTTGTATTAGTCTCTTATGAGATCTTGTAGATTCTGCTTCGTTCAGAGGTAACGGTAGTTGACTGTACACAAAAAGTTTCATATGAGACAAGCAATTATAAGATTGTTTCCAACTTTCTGATTAAATTTATAGAAAAGTTTTTAAGTCTCCTGATCTCTCTAAAAAAATTCAGATTTGAAGGGTAAAGAATTAGGGTTATTTTTAGACAACAATCATTCTGATTTATAATTTCATTAATATTTAAGAAGATACTGCAAGGAAAAAAGTTCTTACCTGACCACCTCTAGCAAGCATGTTCACCCACAAAGTACTAGTTGGGCGAGAAGAATGCTCCAAGCAAGATCTACATTCTGATTTGTAAGCATATTTAGAGTCTTTCATTTGAAATACATATACTGAATTTGTAGCCATCTTTTCTTGGGCTATCAACACCTAAAATTAAAAGGGAGAAATTTATCCCACAAAAATATAATTTACTCATGATATTTAAGCAATTAATCTCATTTTTGTCAAGACCTATTCAAAAAGTCTTTTATTTAAAAATGAATGATTTCTAGTCATACAATGTCTATATTACTTATACGGTGTAAATTGCATTTTAATCTAAATACATATAGAAATTGTTTACAATACAAAACACAAATTTTTAAAAGGTACAAATTTGTAACAAATTCAAAAAACATGTGGTGGTAAGTTCATAAGCCAGATAACTTCTGGCTTATATTATATATATATATGCATAATATTAAAGTGTATACTTTTGTCTAGGAGTATATTATGCAGCTATGGACTCAATAGTCTATATATATATATATATATATATATATATATATATATATATATTGCTTAGAAATACCATACAAGCTTATTCTGATATAGAAAATAATTGTGTTCAATAGCATCAAAAATTATTAACTTAGGAGAGAAAAATATCATTATACTTAAAATCATGTGAAAATGATTCGCCATTGAATTGGCAGTAAGAATAATTCCATATTGATCTTTAGATACAATCTTTAAAATTCTAACTTAAAGAATTTGGCATGGCTAATTTATAATTTTTTTTAAAAAATGAAGTGGCAGTTTTTTGCTGACATAATACTAGCAAATTAAAAGACACAATTTATGTAAGGAATTTAATTAAAGGGAAAATTAACAAAATTTTAAAAGTAGATATTCTGTTCCTCCCCCCCTAACAATTCCAAAATGAGAGGGACTTTAAATGATTTTAAATTTCCTTATTTAGTAATTATTATTTTATGTTACCTTTTCTGATCCATTGATAATAAAGTAACCTCCTGGATCAAGAGGGCACTCATTCAACTCTGTCAGATCACGATCAGTCAGTTCATTGAGGAGACAATATGTTGATCTCAACATAATAGGAATTTTTCCAATGAAACTCTTCTGTAATTGAGTTTCAACTGGTTCTTCGCCTTCTTTGATAACTGTTTTTGTAATATCTACATAAAGAGGAGCTGAGTACCTAAGAAATGAAAAATGTAATATATTTATTAAAGGTATCATTTTATGATATAAAATTGAAATATAGATAAGATGTTTTCATTGTGTTTGAATAATAGGTATGTATTAGTTATATAATGCATGTTGTAAAAAAAATTAAATAAAATTTGTCCAACTCTATGCTAATAAATGTAAGGAATATATGAATAATTTTTAAAACAATTTTAACTCAAGTTTCATTCATCAAGAACAAATACTAAGTTAAAATGATTTTTAATTTAAAAAAAAATGTCCTTTAGATAAATCAGTAAAAAAAAAAAAAAAAAAAAAAAAAAGCCAAAATTTTAAAGTGAAATTTTTTGCATTGGAAAAATTCACCCTTCAGGTGATTTTTTTTTGTGAGAAGTTTAGGGAGAAGTTATTATTTTTTTAGGAAGATTAGGAGGGAATGAGGAGTTTATATTTATACTTTTTCCCCTGAAGGGGGAAAAAGTATAAATATAAACTCCTCATTTCCATAATCCAATGCAGTTTTGCTAAATCTCAATTTTTCCTTCACAACACCAAATCTTAAGAAATAGATACACTGTAATATAATACAGCAGGTGTTTAATAAATCTAATAATTGTCATTAAAATGCATAAGTTTATAATATTTTTAAGAAATCATACAACATTAGTAGAAAGTACTGTTTTTTAATACAACAAAGGTACTAATAATAAAATGTTTGACATTAGAAAATTGTAACTTACGTTAAATTTCTTAATCTAGCCTCATTAGGCATCATGGGACTTGGAGCACCATCTTTTTCCCAATGTGTAGGTTTGGAAAGGTAAATTTGCTCAAATTTTACCAAATAACGGGGCTGTAAAAGCAAAAAAAAAAAAAAAAAAAAAAATTAATTTTACAATTCTATTGTCAAATAATTTAATTTATATTATAATTCAAAATAATTCATTGCTACATACCAAAATTGTAATAAGTAAATTTCAACTTAAATTCACTTTTACTTCATTTAAAACTGCTTCATCTATCTATAACACATAATAATTTCCATACGCCAATAATTTCTGTAATACATTTGTGCACAAATTAAGATATTTCTTATAATAAAATATTTGTGTAGTATTTAATATGCACCCAATAAAATTACAATATGAAAATTATGAATTCTTTATTAATTTTTATTTCTTTAATAATCTTATTCTTTCTTTTAAAAGAAATAACAAATCATACTTATACGATGTCATTTTTATATAGGTCATAAACCATTTTTAATAAGGTATTCATTAAAAAAATTAAACTAAAATTAGTTTCAAGTTTATTATAAGTCTTTTGAAAATGTTGAATTAGGAAATTAAAGAGTTAATCCAGTATTTTATTTCAATAATTTCTTTTCTTTATTACTCACTAGATAGATTTTTTTTTTCCAATTATACCCTTTTAAAGGGATAATTTTTGTAATAATCACCAAAAGCTATACATTTGGTTTCAAAAATATAATTTCAATACTGGTCCTCATTTCTACTCCATTTTATATACATATTTTAAAAGTATTAAGCAATTACTTATTTTCAATTACAAGATTTAAAAATCAAAAGTTACTTACAGGATTCTCCACCTCTCCTGTGGTGTGCTGAGCTTCTGCCTGCAAATCGATTGGTGGAGTATCCTCCACAATTCGTTGCACGGACATTTGAATGAACTCATCAAAAGAGTCAAGTTGTTGACGTACAAGACCTTTCTCATCAAAATATGCACTGATGACAATCCAACAGGCTTCTTGCCACAGATCAGCAGTGATTTCCTCCTCATCTTCTTCAAAGGTTTCTACAAGAATAAAACAATTAGTATCGTGAAGACATAATAAGTTCTATAAGAAAGAGGATGAATGGCTTAACAAAATGGATTCAATAATGAATAAATGACCCCTAAATATGTATGTCAGCTAACATGAAGATAAATTCAATCAATGTGGAATTATTTCAAGAAACACAGCTAGCAATGTTTTGATTCTTACAATTTTCAAAGTGTCTTGGGAAATGCATGCAAGAATCAACAGTGACCAGAAACAATTGATATCATTTACAAAATTGATCACTTCAGTTTTCTTTAAATGTCTTAACCCCTTTTAAGCTTAATTAAACCTGGAACCAATTGAATTTATTGTAAAATTAAAACTAAAAATATATATATATATATATTGATAAAAAATATTTAAAACTCATTCATCAAATAATTTAACATTAACTTTATAAAGTTGAATAAAAAAAATAACATATAATTTCTTTTAAATGCAAGAGTTAAGCACTATTTAAATATATTTGATTCTTTTTCCTCAATTTGCAGCTTAAAATCAAAGAGAACGTTCTTATCAATAATAATTTTCATAAGACAATACTATCAAAAAGCAATAATACAAATAGAAGACAGTAAGTAAAATTAGGCAAGTACTTAATCCTTATAGGCCAATAAATGTTATTTCAAATGAAATATGCCCCAAATTATTAAAGCTAATAAATTTTATGCTTATCTATAAATTATGCATCAACATAACTTTTTAATAGTTAATTAATAGTTCTGCTCAATATTCAAATGTAAAAGCAAAAATTCCAGATAGATAGATGTATCTAACACTTGTGGGTTTCAAGAAACTCAGAATGTTTTATACAAAATTTATTCATTATCTTTATAACCTGAAGTAACTTTTTCTTAGCAGCAAAAGACTCCAAGTAATGACTAAAGTATGGCCTAAGTCTAACTGCATTCATATCATCAGATCACATGGACTGTGAGACAAAATTACACAATAAATGAAAGTAAAACCCCACACAAATAATGAATATTTACAGAAGTGTGAGACTTTTGGGAACAAATGAATTTAGGTAAATTTTCTTTATTTTTTCACTGATTAGCATAACATGATACATCTTATACTTTATACCATATGGTTTATATAGTTTTAATTACTTTAAATCTTGGATCAGTTTGTATATATTTTTAATAATTTGAATCAGGCAATACAAAATTCTACTAGTGTTTCAAATAATGCTCTAAAAAAATATTAATTTCATGTATATTTATTAAACTGTTTTATGAACTTTTGATAAAGAAAATCTACATGAGTTATAATTAATTAAAATTTAAAAGGCAGCTATCTAATATTAAAAGAGTTGCTATGTAACAAAATGTAATTATTTAAAACTACATTTTGGCAAGTTAAGTTACAAAGCAAATAATAATCAGTAATCAATTTTTTATTGACTTAGTGCGACATTTCAATTTAAATATCTATGGTACAAAGATATTTATAAATGTTTATGAATTAACTATTATTAAATGAGTAAGATGTAACAATATAAAGTAAAATCAATCAATTTATGAAGATTAGTGATATTTCATTTTTCAAATAGGATATTTCAATATAAGTTTCATAATAAAATCTTAACTTTAAAAACATCATTTCTTTGTATGTAAGAAATGGTAAATAAATTATACTAGAGATACTTTGAAAAATTCGAATATTTATTCACTTTTATTATGTATAAATATATACAACAAAGAAATTTCATATATGTGAATACTCAAATTTTTTTCTTCTCATATACAGGCAAAGCAATGAATAATAAATCAAAGATAAGCAATTTACATAAGATTTATAATTCATAACTTCAGAAATAATAACAATCTTGAAATTTAATTTAACTTTAATCCTTCACAGACATGCACCATCAAATTACACCAAGAATGCAGGCCAGGGTCAAAGCCAAAGTAAAAATTTTAAATTATTAAAATTAAAAGCATAAAAATTATAAGTAATCATAGTACTTAAGCAAATTTATCTTTAAAGTAAGACCTTACGTAAAATAATTCAGATTATTAATATCAACAACAGTATGAAATAACACCAACTCCATCAGTTTTTCACCTGTTCACTACCCCATATTTAACGGATTTGTATGATAATTAACGTACTCACAATGCATTATTTATATTATAACTTCAAACGATTATAATCGATCCCAATATTCAAAATATAAACAAGAGGAATTCATACCGGATCAAAAAAAATGTTCATACAAAATATGTATATATTACCATACACTGACAGATAACAAAAAAGAAGCAATGATTTTATCAGCACTCAATTAAAGATAGAATATTTCGGGGTGAGTTTTAAATTTCAATTAATTAAAAAATCAGAAAGATCTTTAATTAAAATTAAATAACATCAAAAGTCATATCTTTAGCAATACACGCATCACCGTTGTTATAAATTATTAGATCTAGTTAAAACAGAAAAAGTAAAATAATGTAATAGACAATATTTGATGTCATTCGAATAAAAAAGAATTACCATCTTCTCCTTCATACATTGTTTACAATTGACAGTAAATACAATCTAATATATAACTTAAAAAATGGCAGTACACCAGCCTGCACCGACTGATGTCGCTTATGCGAATAACTTCTTTGCTTTCCTTGCGTTGTATGAAGTCGTCCTTTCATTTCAGTTCAAAACTAAATAGTATTTATTTTTCTAAGCATTCACATGGGGCCAACTATTGCGCGCAATGGAAGGCCACGCCTATTTTAGAGATACCATGTGAACCAACGGGACAATGGCTGTCTCATCTTGGAACTACTATTTGGCATTGTCCCATTTTAGTCACGTGGTTTACCTAAATTAGGCGTGACTTTCAGTTGCGCTCATGCTCAATAGTCGCCGTCGTGTAAATCCTACTTGAACAAGGATAATAGTTTGGAAGTATTAAACATTTTAAATTCAATATTCAAAACAACTATTACAGAACATATTTTTGCAATAATTGTTTTGGGGCTAAAGAAAAATATTATTCATTCCTAATTACAAGTCTCCCCTACTAAATCATAACTAGCAGTTTATATACGTCTTATTTTGAGAGGGATAGGAGAAAGAAACAGTAAATTACTACCAAATTCAAATATTTGAGAATAAAAAGATTAGAACGATTTCACTCGTTATTCGTAACTTGAGAAAATGTTTTCAATGTTTGGTTCTTCAAAACAGACATTGAAAATCAACATTGAAATGAATTTCTACAAAATTCTTGCTATAGAGAATTAAAGTGACGACAAGTATTTTCTAAACAAATAAAATTGCAAGGCTTTGAACCAAGGCATCAATAACTTCCTTGGCTCATGTTTGTTCAATCTCAACCTGACTTTTTTAGTTAATGATCTCCTCCAAATTTTCTCGTTTGAGTGAAGCTTAAATATAATGTATTAAATGGTGAACATGGATCTCCACAATTTTATGCATACTATTCAACTTCTGGGAAGTCCAAGACAGTTAAAGTTTGATAATTTATTATATATTTAATTTAGCTTAATTAATGATATATAATTTAGATTATGAATGAATGATTTTAAAAAATGAAACTGTAAAATAATTTTAACTAGAATTTTAACTATTCACTTCGACTCTGGGAAAAAAGATAGAAAACAAAACATAAAAAATGCCAACATTGGGAATACAATGGCGAGAAGGGAGGTTATTAGAAACGAATAATTTTTTTTACGTGTTTTAATTAAAACTGGGTGCATGCATATTGTAATGTTTATGTATAATTTTAATAAATGTTATGTATGAAGAGAGCATTCAAGCCTAAGTTATTCTGCAATTTCTTTTAATGTCAATTTTACTCATTTTACTGTTTTTATGTTTGTTCAACATTTTTTCACGAATTAAAGTTGAAATCTTAATGTCTGACATCAATTTTACTAAATTTCTGAGTTTCATCTAATCAAATTTTCACATCCTAAAATCGGTATCATCTTAATAAATGTGTAGCTTCTAATAATCTTAATAAATATGTTTATTTTTATAAAAATTTGGGAAAATCAGTCGAAGTTAAGTCAATCTACTCGCTCATCTAAATAGATTTGAAATGCTCATCTAATGAAATTCAAGGTATGATTTTATCACAAAAAATGTAAATATGCATCAAATTTGAAATCAAATTGCCATTTGACTTCTTCTGTATTTAGTCATATATATATGAGCTTGATAACAATTAATCAGTCTAGAAAATTTATATAAAAATAAATATAATCGATACAAATGTAAATTATCAAATACGCTTAGTTAATTTGATTCTAAGCAGTAGCAAAAAAAAAAAAAAAAAAAAAAAAAGATGTTTTTGATAGTTTCAGTTCTTTGGGTTTCTTCAAAAAATATAATTCTTTGATTTGAATCAAGAATCAGATTTAGAAGTATATCAACGCGAGTCTAATTTCTGAAGAAACCCTTGACAGTTGAATGAAAAGGTTGATTTCAGTTCAGTGATGATTTTCTGTATTTATTTCAGACAAATGCTAAGATGATACAAATTTAAAGCGTTAGTTAGCAAGACAACTTAAAGGATTAAACTTCTTTTGTCCATTTCAAGTATAATTAAAACTAAACCAATTATTTTTTTTTCAAACAGAGAGAAACTGTTTGATTCATTTCAAATTCGGAAAAAGCTCTATTATCCCAATTTCCAACAATATTATTAAGGTATATTCAGGTGCGTGAAAAAACCGTATTACATTTTTAGTTAAAAGAGGAAGTAAATATCAAGAATTTTATCATTCTTTAAGCAATATCAAAGTTTAAAAGCCTTAGAGTTAATTTATTTTTCTTTGAGATTGAATAAGCTGTTACTTTTCAGAGGTTTCTCAACAAAACTTTATTATATTCTCTTATTCGAATTTTTTGTGTCTTTTGTGGGTAAATAAAAATAAGATGTTCCACAAAAACTCATTAATTTGTTTTCGAACAACATGGACTAAAGTTGCCAGCCTCTGAGAAAATGTGATAACTACCAAAAATTAACATCCACCATTTATTCTATTACAAACAACATGAACACACCGGAAGAAATGAAATGATCTTAACTAAACAGCTATTGATTTAATAAAAAAGAATATACAGGCATTAATTCAAAAGCCTTCAGAAAGCGAGTTTTCAATATAAAGAAGCCTTAAAAGGGATTCTTTTAAATTAAAGCATACATTTTCAGCTTCTCATAAGATATTTTATAATGTTAGATTTGATTAGCTGCGTTAGAATAATATCTTGTAACTAAATGAAAACTATTTTGGAACGAACTTCATAATATTAAAAACAATGGCTTAACAAGATGGTGCCGGTTGGGGAAAAATATGATTTCTTCTCCCTCATTTGTCGTAAGGGCCTTAAAAAGGCCAAATAGTAACGTGAGAAGATTTCTACTTCTTGCACATTTTCATTCTCTTTCACTTTTAAAAACTCCATAAATGCATTATTGTTTTGTCTTATTTTCCTTGAAAATCGGTGGCCAATACATCTGTATTCTTTGCCATTCAATGGTGGCTACAATTTCTAGCTGACTTATCTTTAAAATATAAGATAGTGGTGGAATGGTAAGTTCATAAACCAGATAAGAACTTCCAGACACAAGTGTTCACTTTTGTCTAGGAGTTATGTTACGCGGCTATGAGCCCCAACGCTCCAAGTTCGAATCTCTAAGAATGCACATTGGTTACCCTGGTTCTGAACTAACAAACGCAACCTTCGTGGCTCCCTATACCAGTAGCAAAAGTCGCCATATCGCTTGGTGCGATAAAGACGTTCGTTACCTACCAAAAGCAATTGGCGCGATAATATCGTTCGTCTTATCACTAACTCACTGGAGGGGGAGTAATATGGTGGTTAATAACCCTCATAACAACTCCAGACACGAGTGCACAATTTCGTCAAGAGGTCATGTTACACGGCTACGGACCCAATGGTACCGAGATCGAATAAGAATGCACAGTGGTATTCTATTGTTCCTCCACTCTAAATTTCAGCTCCAATATGGAAATGTTTTATTCCGACAGAAAAAAACAACCTGGTAAGATTCATACAAACTTTCAAGGTAAAGAAACGTTATCGATTTAAAGCTTTATAGGTTGTAAACAGGATACAGCAAAGCAAATTTTCAAGACTGTGCAGCAGAAAAACATTTATCTTCTTGAAAGGTATTAAATGTTGTACTAAATATTTTAAATTTATCTCTCCAATATGAATTTACAGTCTTCGGGGGAAAAGCAATATACGATCAGTGTTATTTATTGTTAAGCCTAAAATTCATTTAATTGCCTCCTGATTCAGGTTGTATGTAATATAAGGTAGTTAATTTTCTAGTTTAAATCACGAAAGAGTCAAATTTAGTCAAATGTCAAATTTTAATAATCAATAATATGTAGACTCTTTTTTAAATCTAAAATATCGCTTAGATCCTATTTGAGTAAAATGGTTAAAACTTTGTTTTGAAGCCTTCGCATACTTAAGTCTTGGAAATTTTACACATTTTTTTGAATTGACGAATAGTTAGAGGTAACGTAAATGAAATTGTTTGGAATCTTTTGAAATTTTTTAGCTACTTCTCACTTTAATGGACTTATTAAATTTAAAAAAAAAATCCTTAAAATAATAAAAAAAAAATCCTTAAAAAAAAATCCTTAAAAAAAAATCCTTAAAATAATAAATGTATACTTGGTTTTTTTAATAATCTCTTGAAGAGTAATTTCTGAGGAGTAATTTACTTGGACTGAATTTTCATAAAACTATCTTTCAGTAAACGTGAATATTCATAAAATAATCTTTCAGTAAAATAATTTAATTTATTCTATATCATAAAACACAAGGAACTAACATTGATATAAAACAGCTTAAAAATTCTAAAATGTTAATAATGAGACATAACAAAATAATAAAAATTGGATACAATTATTTTAACAGTTTGACTTAATACAAAAAGAAATTATTCATCGTATGCCATAACATTAAAATTTATAACTACAGCACATTTAGAAAATTTTAATTAATTGTAAGATAAATCATTTGGCAAGGAATTCAGTGACGAAACTTCTTTTAAGTCAGCTTTAATTATAAGAACTGCAAAATTAAAAAAAATATATATATTTATAAGAACCATATCTTATATTGAAATTTAATTAACATAGAAAAATAGGCTAGATCTTCATATTTTGATCTTAATAATGGAAAAAAAAAAACCGGAATGATTAAGAAATTGCAGCAATGAAAGCATTGCGAGTTTTACTTAAACAATGAAAAATAATGTGGTGAAATATGTTTAAATATATTTGGAAAATTAATTAGAAAATATAAAAAAATATGGAAATAATATTGGCATGATTGAAAAGAGAAAGTTTAAAATTTAAAGATGGTGTAAAACATTTCTGTTCTATAATATTTTCGGAAGTTATAGGGGAAAGCAACAAAATATTCATTAATTTTTAATTAATTAAAATTAAAAAAGCTATCTCCTAGATGCACATTTTCAGATTCCAATTAAGTTTTTCAGTTTTGTAGTTAAGGCTGACCTATATCTGATGTCAACACACTTAGAGAAGACATATATTCATCTTTATAATTCATAGAGGCAATGCTTACTTTCAAAAGTATCTGAACCTTTGCATTTAATGTAGAGTTTTAAATATAATCAATTTGTTGTCGTATATCTTTACAGACGACATTAACACATTTTTAGAACGATTTTGATTTTTTAAAAAGTCAACGCTTAAGTATAAAAATTTCTGGAAACAATTTATTATTTGAAATGAGAAATATCGTCTGCTAATTTTGAATCAAATTTGCTTTCAGTTGTCGCATGTAAACAAAGTGTGAATCAAAGAAGATGTTTATGAACTTTCCGAAGGGAAATATTCCTATTATGCAATTCCAAAGCGTTGTGAAATACGTGTAAATATTAAAATTTCTATGAACAAAATGAGAAACATCATTAACTGGAAAAGCAAAAGCCATCAATCATTATTTCTACATAGACATGTAAGAGAATTCTCGAAAAAGGTAAGTGGTATTTGAAATATTTTAAAAGTGCAGTCGCTAATAATAAGAGAAAAATCGCCGATGCAGAAATAAATAGCAAAGTCTTTAAATATGTCTAAAGCAACATTCAATAAAATAATAAACCAAGATTTACAACTTAACAAGTGAGTTTGGTTACCTCTAAACTTTCTTCCATACGTTCTAGACGTTATTCCATAAAATACCTTGCATGGCATCAGTGTAGATTAGTTAGGAAATATTAACCTTAGATTTGAATGTAGCATTTTAACTGAATATATGAATATATCACATAATATTTGCGAAATTTGTATAATTAATTCCTGGCATACTTTAGATGGTATCAGAAAATCGAATTTCTCTTTTGCACGTGTTTTTCTCAACCGATCAGAAAAAAAAATTGATATTAAACTACACTTACAGTCTCAAAAATTACATTCCAAATCTGATACATTTTAAGTTTTCGAAGTTTTTGAATTTTAATAAGTACATTTTTCTGAAAGTACAGACAGACAGTCAGGCAGTCAACTTCACGTTAGATATAACTCAAAATTCGATAGATGTTTATGTTATGGATGTTAAATTTGTGTATCGAAAAGGATCCACTAAACTCTTTGTTTAGTAGTTACCGTGTTAACTCATATTAGAACAGCTAGACAAACAAGCTTCTTCTGAGAGGAGTTTGCACAAAATTTGATAGATATCTACAAATTTTTAATTAGTTAAAATCGTACGCCATCTCACCAATTCAAGCGCATACACACATCTGTTGGAACAGAGGAATAACAACCACGCTCGAACCGGGACTAGAACCTGGGATGGGGAAGACGCCCTACCCCTATGCCAGGCAGCCGGCAGGGGTTTAAGTAAATGATTGTGATAAAAATAGGTCTATTTAATAATAAAAGTCGGGATAAAAATGGATTCTATCATTGAAAAAAAATTCATCAAGGGTTTACGATTCTCGCAGATTTCTCTTATATTGAAAAATAATTTTTAAAACACACGATTAGAGGAAATAAAATTTAAATCAAACCCACGTGCCATAAAGATGAATCCAATTTTTACATCTGCTTAAAAAAGTAAATCCAATTCTACACCCAAATATTGGGTTGTTCGGAAAGTCATTTCGTTTTTTTTAGTGAAAATGA
>JAPMOQ010041253.1:453026-497235 GCA_026543055.1 Argiope trifasciata
AATCACTTAAGAATCCGACATTTCATACGCACCAACCTAATATAAAATCACTGAGAATTGCAGAAAATGTTATAAAACCAGAAAAGGCATATTTGCTCGAGAAATAATTATTTCATTAATTTGGTGGAATGCATCCAGATTAGGATTGAAACTAAGATCGAAAATAATTTCGAAAAGCAATCCATTCACATCTTTGTGAATGTTAATCACCACAGCGTTTGCAACGTGATATGGAAATTCTTTTTCGAATGGTCTGTTGGAGTACCTAGTGTAGATCTTTGGTTGAATTCAGAAGGCATTCCAAAATAAGATCATATTGTTGGAAATAAATTATCACCCATTCTTTCATGATTAAGATGCCTTTCCTCTGTCGTATGTTCCAAAATAAGCTTGCACATTGATTATTATCTTCAAGTATTCGCGAACAGTAATTTTCTTTAATAAAAATTATGGATAACAAGCAATGTAATTGTGATATTAATGAATTATCGATTGAAGAGATGCCAAAGTTTGAAACTGTTAGGCATTTCTTCTGTTGTTTCCTCTTTGGCATTTCTTTTGAAACTGTTTACATAAGATGCGAGAAAATACTGTTGCTAAAAATGTTCTATGAATATTAACCTAATGATTTGACATAGCTTTTTACTTTTCCTGTGCGAAATCAAGCGTTGATTCACTATTTACATGTTCTTGAATTGAAACGAATTACTGCTTTTAGACAATTTAACAACAATATTATTCATCGAAATATATGGAATAATGCCGGCTTCCAGGCCTAAGAGTAGCCGACTATTTTTATTATCTTCACTGTGACCTGGCGCCACGGATTCGAGTCCTAAAAGTTCATGGTTGTTCGTTGTTCCCTGTGCTGTGTGTTTGGTTCATCTGTGATATGAGTGAAGGAGCCTTCTCCTCCCCCCCCCCAGTAAAAAGTTCTGCAAACGATTGTGCGAGTGTCATCTTCATATGACCTAGAAGTCAGATTTCTGCTCTCAGGTTCTCAGGGGTCCTTATCTTCAGAAGTTACTGCACCCCTCTTTCCCCGATCTCTTACTTAGTTGGCAATGGAGTTCAATCTGAAGGGGTATAAGCAATAACCACAACATACTTGGAATAATGATTATCTCTAAGTTGTTTGAAGTGAGAACTTTTAAGTCTTATAATACTAAAGTGGGACATGGATCAAGTATGTATTTTTCATCATTTTTAATGCCTTATTATTTTAACAATTCGCTGACATGATTGTTGCCTGTGATTCAAACTTCAACGACTATCTAATAACATACTTACTTATTTGCTCTCTCTTGATTGTAATAAAGAAGAAAAAATCTAATTAGATGGTATATATGAGTCACAGGCGATTCACGTGCTGATCAACGTATGAAAACATAGAAATATAAACTAATCATAGGTTTGTTCTACTCGCATTAAACTCTACACTGACTGAGAACTTTTGCAGTCACGTGGATGTGAGTGACAGGCAACGTGCTAATTTGGCCTTTCTTTCTTTTCAGTTTTGTTTGATGATATTAATATTATTATTAAATACCAACTGCATTTAGCAATCAGTTAATATTTAATTATATTAGAGTATTAATTTACTCATGTCAATTTTTTTGATGAACTAATTATCTTATTAAGACAAAATAACATTTTATTTTTATGGTGAACATAAAGCATTCTGAATGTTTAGCTACGAGTGCAAATTGGATATACAATTGGCAAAATTGTTCAAATAGTTCAAGTTTAAAGCAATGGCAAAAGTTTTATTTTTCCTTTTAAGTTATTTATCGAAAGGTCGGAGGTAGAAACAACACGATACTGGTACGAGGTTCACAATTTTGAACCGTAATCAGATGATAAGGACAATGTCTGAGATAGTACCACCTCCTCCACTTCAAACCTTTACACTCCTACCAACAGAATTATATGTGGTCCTTACATATTCAAATCAGATCAGCCAACACTGTAGCTCTTACGTGGAAAAGGATTTTGAATTTGAAATCCGAACCTGATGCTTAGACTATCCATCGAAAGTAACTAATATTTATAAAGCTTTATTTTTGTATTCATGCTGTACATAACAACGTCATTCATCCAATGTTATTGCACTCAAGATATTTTTCCTTCTAGCATTTATTATTTCTTGTTATGTAGTATTTATGTGGATTTTGTCATTTGTCTGCATCTTTCCCATTAATTGTTGTGTACTTTTTTTTTGTTTAATAAAGTCCACCTACATCTATACCAAACCGGAAAGGGACCACATGAGCTCTAGAAACGGGGGTGAGGAGTTAAATGTTAAGACCTTACCATCAAACAACTGTGGCCCCAAATTGCAGACGGAATCAACAAGCGTCAGTTCCATATACAGAAATGGATCTTCAGAAATATAAGGTACGAACTCGAGTTCAATAATGTGAAAGGGTAATAAGCGTGGCAATTAATGTTGATGAGTTAATAGCATTACTATCAAGCCGGTACTACATGATGTTACAAACACTTTCCAACAATGACTGCCTGACAGCTGATGGAACTTTCATTTTTGAATTTCCAATCACAAACGTCTAGCCTTCGCTTTGGAAGATGACCCAGTGGTTGCCGATCTTTTACATACTCAAAAGAAATCAGAAACATTCATTGCAAGCCGTTCGTCTGTGTAGACATTAGAGTAGATGGCATGGATAATTTT
Organism: Argiope trifasciata; assembly: GCA_026543055.1. Lineage (NCBI taxonomy): Eukaryota > Metazoa > Arthropoda > Arachnida > Araneae > Araneidae > Argiope > Argiope trifasciata. The sequence continues at coordinate 455,719 of JAPMOQ010041253.1, forward strand.
ACAGCCATTAATCAGGTGATTAATCAATTTTTAAATCTTATTTTTCAATTAACAAACAAAAACAAAACAAAATTTTCAACTATGGCAGCAGAGAATGTAACTTCTTCAGCCATCATCTGACACATTAAAGCCATCAAATGTTGAATCAAGTTTAATTAGAAGAAATTTCCATCGTACCTTGTAACAGAAACGCTTATCTTTGCAAATGATGAATAATTTGATTCACATGTGCGATAAAATGTTTGATTTAAGGCTCGACGCATTTTGTAGTGATGACTCGATCAAGAAGTTTGAAGACTGAAATGCAGAGTTAGTCTTTCATTATTGATATGATTAATTAAGATTCATAATTAAGAAGTCTTTCCCAATAATTATAATATTGCTACTTAGGATATATTAATTATTTAGCTTGGAAAATGCCAAAATCGCGTCTCACTTATCCTAGAATTTTAGTCTTCAATATTCATACCATCGTATTTATTTCGAATATTTTATTATATTCTACAAGAGAAATCATCGTAATACTGGATATAATTAACAATTCAAAGACATAATGATAACATGCAAAGATATTAGGATATCTTTAATATGTAAAGATATTAGGATGTCTTTAATATGCAGAGATATTAGGATCTCTTTAATATGCAGAGATATTAGGATGTCTTTAATATGCAAAGATGTTAGGATGTCTTTCATGTGCAAAGATGTTAAGATGTCTTTCATATGCAAAGATGTTAGGATGTCTTTCATATGCAAAAATATTAGGATGTCTTTCATATGCAGATATATTAGGATGTCTTTAACATACAAAGACTAAAGATATAAAGCAAATACATGACACAATATTACCTCCCCCAACAATTTTTATATTTTGCAAGGACTAAGGAATAGTAGTAGAAACCAGAAAAGAAAACCAATATGTTAACTTACATTAACTTAGATCTACAAATCTCTAAAAGTCACAATTTAGATAAAACATTTAAAAATAATTTCAAACATTTTTAAAACAAAGCGAACTGCTGATTATGCAATTATGTTTAATTTCACAAAATAAATGATGTCTTTAAGAGTAAAAGATAAACATCTAAACTCTCGAAAGTCATCAGATGCAGTTGAAAACAGATGAATTCCAATTCGTGAAAATTGATATTATTCTTAAGGAACCAATACAAAATTACTGGAAACGACAGGAAAATGTTAAAGAAAGGGGGAAAAAAAGGAAAAAAAAGAGAAATATTGTAATTAAAATCAACGGGCCTCTCCAAAACTTTCCTGCATATTCTCATAATAAACTTTTTATATTTAGAACGCATTGCATGACACTGGCGTGCAATAGTTACAAAATGTTAACTTTTGGAGTGAATTTAACATTTTTACTGAATCTATCGGGTCATTCTTGGAGAGTTCTTTAGAAATTAATTTCTGGCCTTTGGTCAATAATATCCTGAAACCGAATTATTGCTTTAGAAACATTTTTCTTAACCGATTGAAGCAAAAATTTGACACAAAACTGTACTTGTAGTCACAAAATCTTAAACCAAATGTCCTATTTAGGTCCTTTTTTTTTTGGAGTTATTGTATTCACACGTTTCTGAAAGCACAGACAGAGAGACAGGCAATATGTTATTGGATTCGGCTCAAAATTTAACAGACGTCTACATGATAGACATTAACCTTGTATAGCAAATCTTATACACCTGTTTCTGTTCGTTTTGTAGTTAATGTGTTCACTTATAATAGAGCAGTTGGATAGACGAGCTTTTTCTGAACAGATTTGACTCAAAATTTGATAGAAATACGCAAACTTGCTGTGAAGTCCGCACACCAAATTTCAGCCATCTAGATCAAAGCTATTTCGAGTTATCAAGATGAACAATCGGATAGACAGACAGACAGACTGACGAATATTTTCCAAAAATGCGTTTTTCTAGCTAAGAGATCTAAAACATGGAGATTCGTCAAACTCTTTAGTTAGAATTTTTTTGAGAATTTCTATAATTTATCTTTCTGGTGAACATCACGTTCACCAGAAAGTACTAATCAATAATTCGATTCAGAAAGAGATAAAAATTTCAACTGATACAAAGGGTAATCAAACTAAAAGTTTTAATAAATATTCCACTTGCTGATTTTTTTGCCGTATATTGTGGAGATTTATTACACAGAAATTTGTTTTCAACACAGAACGGGGAATCACATTTAATAATTTTTTGAGTCACTTTAAAATATTTATAATCAAATTTAAATTTCCTAATTGTATTACATTATATTTAAAAACATTAAATTCAACAAACTAATAACAAATTTTTTTCCAATTCATCCTACATACAATAAATAATGCAATAATGCATGCAATAAATGAACCTCAATTGACAAAAGTTTCTTATATATTTTTAAATCCTTTAAACGTATAAAATCAGTAAATAAAGAATTTTTGCATTATTTATCTATAAGATAAATATAACCATCAATTAATGTAAGGATACTTTCTAAGGGAAACATTATCCAAGTATAATAAAAACATATCAACAACTGGCAGCGGTGGGATTCGAACCCACGCCTCATAGAGACTGGTGCCTAAAACCAGCGCCTTAGACCGCTCGGCCACGCTACCACATGCACAATGGTGAAAATAACAAATCTAAAATGCCGTATAATTTATAACAATTTCTTATACATTTTGCAAAATTTTCCGCTTACCGCAAACGCGTGACGATAAATCTACTCTGTCCAAAGCTGCACGGTTTCTGCTTTCAGTGCTTACTATATTCGCGGATAGATGGCGGTAGTACATGCTCTTCATAAAAATCATTTGCTCCGCGTTGAGTATTCCAATGATAATTTTTGCAAATAAACGAATAATATCTGTATATAAATTCTAAAATTTATTAAATAAAAAAGGATTTTTTTAATTTATAAAAATTAAAATTTGCTAATATGTTTAGAATTAGAATCAGCAAAATTTCTCTTTACGGATTACAATAATATTAATCAGTTGCCGGAGAAGAATTCATTTGTGGATAATTGAATTATTTGTTTCTAAATTCACTTGTTCATATTTTATGACTTTAAAAATTGTAGTTTGCAAAATCTATTTGGCATGCATTTTTTTATAAATATCAACAGGAATTAAATAAATAATTTCGAAAATTGCGGGGATTAATTTAAATGTAAATAAAATTAAAACTCATCACATAATGTTATATTTTGGAAAAAATTAAACAAAATTTTAAAATTATCATAGGAATGTTATGTATATCTTTATATATATCATTTTTCATGCTTTGTTTAGCCAGTTGCAAAATTAAATATTTTAAAAGTTTTAGTGTATACGATTAGAGACGGAATTCGACAATATGAAGTGAGTAAAAAAATAACATGTACTTAATTTATTTGAGTTTTTAATTTCATATTCATGATTATTTTCTAATATCGTTGTATAATTTGTAGGGAATTCCTAGATATTCTTTAATGCATCGTTAACTTTCATTTATCCTCATTTGTACAAACAATATACTTTTTATCGACATATTTCACTACAACGTGTTTTTTAAGGGTTCTATATTATTAATTGATTGGCATTAAATTATTTTACAAAAGCATCAATAGAAGTAATAATCGTGGAGCTCCATATCGATTCTTATTCTTCACAATTTCAAGGAAATAATTCAATTTTTATAATTATATAATATATTTTTATAATTATATATATATAATTTTATAAATTTATATATTTTATAAATTTACATATTTTTCTAATTATATTTATAATTTAATTATATATAAGCTAGATTCTTTACAGAGATAGACTCGTAAGCATGTAGTAGCATACGAATCGGATGGTAAAAAGTAGAAACGATAAGCAATGAGAAAGTATTCTGAACTTATGCAGTTAAAAAAAAGAATTTGTCGACGCAAATGATTACTTTTTGAACTTCAATATGATATGAAAAATTAATTTTGTGTTTTAATATTTTCGAGAATTATAGCAGAAAAAATGCCCAAATTTCGCTTAATGTTTAATTAATTAAAATTCTAAATTAATTAAAGAGTTTAAAAAGTCGTTTTGGGGGGTAAATTTCCGACTTCCAAAGTATACCTGTACACATACACTCAACTTTATTATTATTAGTATGTGAGTATGTATATATATATACTCACACACACACACACACACACACACACACACACACACACACACACACACACACACACACACACACACACACACACACACACACACACACACACACACACACACATACACACACACACACACACACACACATATATACATGTTACTGATTAAGTTAGCAAATGGTTATTATTAATACTAACTGATTATCATTAATAATAATCATTAGATATAATTATTAAATTAATTATTAATTATAATTATGATTCATATCTATAATTAGATGTATACATGGTATAAAATGAAGTCTCCTGAAAGCGCATGTTTATTTAAAACTCAAAAACTCAAGAAATAGTGAACGGATATTGGAGATATTTATATCATTTTGTACAGCATTTATTGAGGAAGGTTTTTGTACATTAAGGTCATTCAAAAATATTAAAAAAGGAATTTTATGATTGCAATTTTAATTATTCCTCGAATGCGCGAATGCATGTGCAAATAACAAGAGCTGTGGTATGCCTATGCGATACATTTCTTTGTTTACGTCAGATTTTAAACAGCGATTCCAATCTCATTATACCCAAAAGAAAGGAAATCCGACCTGGACCGGAACGCATTAAATGCCAAAAAAGCTTAGTTTAGAAAAAATTGTTTTGAAGCTATTTTTGATAATTTCTTTCCAAATATATTTTATGTTTGTTTGATGTTGTGTAACATGGCCAAAAAGTAAATCCAAAAAGTTTCATTCTATAAAAAATTGTTTTGTAGCTATTTTTGATAATTTCTAAATATATTTTATGATTAATGTTGCTTAACATTCCCATGTCATATCGAGTGGAGCCTAGACTTAATTTTAAAGCAAAATTTTCTTCTAGAATGACATATCACGGGCAACACCGTGCGGGTATTACTTTATATAAACTAATATATATATTTATTACTAATATATAAACTAAATTTTATCCATGTATTTCTTTACGTCTTGTAGTTATCGAGTTTATTTTCATCGAACAGACAGTCAAATTTCTTGCGAATGTATTTCGCTCAAAATTTGATAGAAATCTTCAAATATGGTTGTAATTTCATATGTGAAAACTTTTAAATTGCTCTTTAAACTCTGCAATTCTTTTCAGCGATTAATCGATTGTGTAAGGATATAGATAAAAAATACGGAATTTCAAAGCAAAAGGAGCAGAACGGTTAAGGCTTCTAAATTAGTGTAGATCATATGTCTATGAAAAATTTCATTTTCAAAAATAGTTTGCTCAAAAATTATTAGGCTTAAATGGATACAATATTTTATTGAAATTTTTAGCAACCAATATTTTCGGCAAACAATTGATCATTGAATATGGCTTATTGTAAGTAAAGATGGCATGCATTATATTATATTTAAGAATTAGTTTTTAAATTTTTAAAAAAAATTTGAGCAAAATGGCATAGAAACAAAATATAATTCTATTTTTTAAAGAAATTTTATTTTAACGCCAGATTCTGAAACTTATGGTATTTCTTAGATCATTTTTTGAAGAGGACAATTATGTGATTTAAATATTAGCAGAATCATGAAGTCGAGCGACAATTCTATAATGAAGTAATTTTGTCGTAATACATACTTGAAATACTTTTCAAAAATTAATTAAAAATAGAAAAAAAAACTTATATGACAAAAAATTGGTGTAGTTGAAAGAAAAGTTCTTGAATTTTAAAATGTTGTAAAAATAATTTTTGTTGAAAAACATATTTGGAAATTAATGTTGAAAAATGTAAAGATTCTTCCTTTTTTAATTAATTAAAATGTTAATAATATTTAAAAATTGTTTAAAAGTGCTTCATCATCTTCTAAATTTTGTATGTTTGAATTAAGTTTGTTAACTATATAAAGATTTGCCTACTCAAGTGCCATTTCGTTCATATATATACACACATTCACTTTTATTCATAAATTATTACTTTTAATAATAATATATCAGTAAAAGGGAATGCATGAGTATAATTTTATTATTTTTTAATCCAGGCCTTGCAAAATAATTTTGTTCAAAAACAATTTTGGAAATTAATGTAGAAAAATGTAAAGGTTCCTCCTAATTTTCAATTAATTAAAATAATAATATTTAAAAATTGTTTAAAAGGGGCTCCTTCATCTTCTAAATTTTGTATGTTTGTACTAAGTTTGTTAACTATCCAAAGATTTGCCTATTCAAGTGCCATTTCATGCATATACACACACAATCACTTTTATTTATAAATTATTACTTTTAATAATAATATATGAATGTATATAATTATTTTTTAAATCTAAGCCTTGCAGTGAAGTGTGTAGATTTATATAAATATCCCCCAAACCATCCATTCCAACGAGAGCTCTTATCCACTTTCCCAATTATTGGAGTCAACTTACATTATATTTTTGAATGTCTCGGGTGAGGTTTGTTTTCGATTTTTTTTTCTTTTTTGATAACAAAACTGCTATTTTATTAATGAGCTAAAAAAGGTGGGCCATCACGTCTTAAGGTACACGTGACCGTGCAAAATCCGAAAAGGGGAAAAGAAAGATTTATTTTCAATGTTTTTGACCCCCTTTCGAACAGTAGCAAATGGAGTGTCTTCAGTTAAGACATCAGTTAAGACGTATTCGTCTATCTGCGACTTTGTTTTAACTGTGCGACGGAATTTCCAATATAATTCTATTTAGTTTGCTGAAGTTGACAAATCTCATTTTCTTCAAGTCATACTAGAAGTTTAAAGGTGAGTCGGAACTTGCTTGTTTAATTGTGACTGATTCTTGTGCAAACAATTTGCATAGAGAACTTTTTCTATGTTCACTGTTATCAGTGACGTGTAAGATAATCAGATTTGCGTGAACTGTTTCAGAGCGAAATTTATCTTTGCGAAATTTTGTGTGAGAGCTGAAATATCCATTATATGAAGTATAATTCAAATTCATCAAATATACCGTAAAACGATTTCCTTGTTCAGTAGTAAAGTGCAATGCTTCATATTTATATGAGCTGTTTCAAAACTTTCAAAGTGAAATTAATCTTAGTAAAGTTTAGTGTGCTGGAGTTTTCTTAGTGGCGTTCTGTGTGCAGGAAATCCTACAAATAACTATATGGGACGTTTTCTCCACCAAGCATCAAGATTTAAAGTGTATTAAATAAATTTAATTGCACATTTATTAGCGTGAAACGTGTTTGTGAGTCGTATACTGAATTCTTCATTATGTAAAGTCTAATTGAAATTCAACAAATATTTTAATTGAAAACATTCGGTGTTTGGCATTATAGTATAAATCCATCAAATTTATGTGAACTTTTCCTAATGTTTCGATAAGTCAAGCCTTAGTTTTTGAATTCTCCTTCATGTAAAGTGTAATTCAAACTCATTGAATAATTATAAAGAACTCTGTCTTTGCTCAGCAATAGTCATCAGGTTTATGAGAGTTTTTCCGAATTTTATTGACGTGAAACTTTTAATTGTGAAGTTCTCTCTCTTTCTGTGTTTGTATAGTGCTAATTCTCCATTCAAATAGAGCAAAAGTACTCTTCAGTTCAATATTTCAATAAAAAGTCAACAGATTTATGCGAATCCTTCAAATTAATAACTTGTGAAATTCTGTGCGTTGAATTTCCCACTATGTAAATTGAACTCAAATTCTCCGAAAAGCTTCGTAGAATCCTTTCTAAGTTCAGCATTAAAATATAAAATCATCAGATTTCTGTAATCTGTTCCAAATTTTTTTGACAAATTCTAATTGTGAACTTTCTTTTTGTGCATGTATCTGAGCTAAATTCTCCATATTCTTCAAACAGGACAGAAGGATGCCTTCTTTAATATCGCACTAAAGTAAGAAATCAACAGAACCGTTCATTTGTGAAACTTTGAGTACTGAATTCTCCACTGTGTGAATTGAACTTAAATTCATCAAATAGTTTGGTAGAATACTTTCCGTATTCTACATTAAACTATAAAATCTACATATTTATGTGAGTTGTTCCAAATTTTTTTGACGAGAAATTTCTAATTGTGAACTCATCCTCTCTGTTGGTGCATGTGTTTGTGCGAAATTCTCCATTATATCAAATAGAGTGGTATAACGTACTTTGTGTTCAATTCAGCATTAAAACAAAAAGATAAACCTAATGATGAATAAAACATCAAGGAGAAAAATGTTCTTAGTAAAGAGATTCCTAAACTTGAAGATAAATGACAAACCTCGTAAAGTAATCCATGTTGAAGATATATTTAGCAAGCTGAAAAATAATGAAGAAGAACCCAGTCAATTAGCAGTAAGAAAAATGTCTATGGAAAACGCATTTGAAAATTTAAAAGTAACTGTAGGGAAACCTTATCAAATAATTCATAATGAAGATGGATCCAGCAAACAGCAAACCAATGAAGATGTACCTAGCAAACTGCAAACCAATGAAGATGCATGCAGCAAACTAAAGAACAATGTGGATGCATCCAGCAAAATGAAGAATAATGAAGTAAGGTCTATAAAACTGAATAATAATGATGAAAGACCCAAGCAAATATCTGGCATAAAAATGCGCACTAAAAAGGAGTCTCACAATCTGAATATAAATGGACAAGAATCTTCCAAAATGAAGAGCAATGGATTTAGCAAACTGAAGGACAAAGAAATTGGAAGCAGAAAGAGAATGAACATCGAAGTTGCCCCCAGCAAATCGAAGAACACTGAAGATGAATCCAATGGACAGAGGAACAATGAAGAAAAGTCCAAGCAAATATTTGATAAAAACGTACACCTGAAAAATAATTATAATAATCTGAACATCAATGAAGAAAGCTCTTGCAAACCGAGGAATAATAAAGAGGGATCCAATAGGCTGAAGAATAATGAAGATGGATTTAGCAAACTAAAGAAGAATGAAGATGGATCTAGGAAACTAAATAACAATGAAGATGCATCTAGAAAACTAGAGAACAATGAAGAAGGATCCAACGAACTGAGGAACGAAGAAGATGGATTAAAAACACTTAATAACAATAACGATAAATCCAAGCAGACATCTGGCAAAAAATTACACCCGAATGAGGTATGCAGCTATCTGAACATAAAAGAAGAAAACTCTTGTAAATTGAGGAGTAATGCAGAGGGATCCAATTGGCTGAAGAGTAATGAAGATGGATCCAGCAAACTGAAGAGCAATGAAGACAGATCCAACAAACTGAAGAGCAATGAAGACAGATCCAATGACCAAAGGAGCAATAAAAATGGTTCCAACAAATTGAGAAATGATGAAGATGAGCTCAACAATCTGGGGAACAATGACGAAAGATCAAAGCAAAGATCTGACAAAAAAATGCACCAAAAAAAGAAAGGAAACAATCTGAACAAAAAAGGAGAAACTTTTTGCAAACCAAAAAATAATGCAGATGGATCCAATTTGTTGAAGAGCAATGACGTTGGATCCAGCAAATTGGATAAAAATGACGATGGATTAAAAGAACTGAGGAACAATGACGAAAGATCCAAGCAAACATCTGACAAAAAAGTGCAACCGCCAAAGAAAGGCAACAATCTGAACATAAATGGAGGATCGAGCAAATCTTGCAAATCGAGGAAAAAGAAAGACAGATCCAATTGGCTGAAGAGCAATGAAGATGGACCCAGAAAATTTGACAACAATGAAGATGGACCCAACAAACTTGAGAACAATGAAGATGAATCCAACAAACTTGAGGACAATGAAGATGAATACAACGAACTTGAGAACAATGAAGATGAATCCAGCAGGGTGGAGAGCGATGAAGATGAATTCAATAAACAGAAGAACATCAAGGAAAAGCGCAGTCAAATGAAGGACAATAAAAGAAAGAAATATTCGTGGGTAATTCTTGAAGAACACCGTGAATTGTGTAAGTCAGAGGATGTAAGCAATGAATTATTGAACGATGAAAAAGTGCAACGTGAATGTGGTCACTGCAGTAAAGTGTTTGACTCGCTAAAAAGTTTCGGTAACCATCTTCTGTCACACAGGGGTGGTGGTTTTTACGAATGTCCCAGGTGCTTCAAAATATTTTTCGGCCAGTATTCCTACCTTCGACATAAGATTGTTCATCTAGAAAAGAAATATGGCTGCCATGTTTGTGGAGAACATTTTCGTCATGTGTATCAGCATGTTTATCACTCACGTAAGCATGAGAGAATACTAAAGAGTGTGAGATATAATTACAGCAAAGAATCACTTATAACAAAATTTTGAAACGACTTTAAAAATTGCATTTTAGATTACTTATGGTGTATTTATTAATTTTGGAGTGGAAGAATATTTAAGTTACAAAGAAAATATTCATTATATCTGGGTGTTTTCGTTTACAGATCAGATAACTATGCTCAATTGATTATGAAATATTTGCTTATTTAATAGTTATTTTATTTTTTTGTGGAACATTTTGTTTCTTGATAATACTCTTGGTTTAGAATATTATATTATTGATTTTAGCTACTGCATAATTTAGCTTTTACAGAGTATTATTACAAGCATTTTTATACATTTGACGTTATTGCTAGATAGCTATGACTGAAATGGCGATACTTGATTTTATTTGGTAGGTTTTGTACGAATAAACAGTTGGAAAAATTTTGTATTCTGCATTCGTTCTATTTTACTATAAAGGCTTTGCTCACACAATTTGTATATTTAAAAGTTTTATGAATGTTATTTCTGTTGATTGGAAGGTATATACATATAAAGTGAATTATAAAGTTTCACATCTTATAAATATAAATTTAGAGCTCAACATAAATAGATGGCTGTTATTCTACGATTTACGTGTATCACTGTGAATCGACTTTTATTATTTCCTTTTTAATCTATAACTATTCATTTAATTTATTAATTTTAATGAACAGTGTTAATTCACTCACCATATATACCCAACCTAACCTGGTTGGGATTTTGGAATATTTGTTCTGCTAAAACAGGCACTGAAATATAATGTTTTTTACTCATACCTCAAAGTCATGGACAGTGTTAAAAAATGTTCTGGCATTCAGCCAGACTGTTTTTATACACAAGGTATCCACCGCTGGTAAAGCAGGGGAACAAGTGTTTTTGTAATTTTGGTGATTATTCTTAAAAATAAACAATGCTATTTTATTATATAGCTCGGATTCAGTTGTCATTTGATTCACTTAATTGTTTTGTACATTAAGCTTGGCATTTTTTTTATAAAAATATTTTTTGTTTTATATGAAAAAGTTTTTTTAATTAAAAATCTGTATTGTTTTTAAGAAAATATATTTTTAAAATTAAATGCCTTTTTTATGAAAATATTTTTTAAGAAATAAAATATCCATTTTTTATGAAAATGCTGTTATTAAATACTTATTTTTCTAAAAAACATTCTTTATTAAATGTTTATTTTTATAAAAATATTTTTGAATTAAATATCTGTAATTTTTATTAAAATGTTTTTGTTTATTAAATATCAATACTTTTTTTATAAAAATGTTTTTTTAAACTAAATATCTATACTTTTTTATGAAAATGTTTTTTTTATTAGATCGTTAATCCAACACTCTTCTCGTTTAATATCTATCGGATAGAGCACTATATATATTTTAAATAAATTAATTAAAAATATTTTGTATATTTTTAGCTCATTATGTTTGGAGTTATAGATAAATATGTTTTGATTTTAGGAAACGATGAAAAGCAAATCTATACAAATGCACAGATCTAACTTAGAAAATTATTATTGTATCATGTATGAAGTGGTTGATGGTTAATAAATTGTTGAGAAATTTAAAAAATTTTATATCAAAATATGAATGTGAATTCAGAGGCATCATATTTTATCAATGTTTATTTTGTTAAAAAATAATTTAAAAACTTAGAATTTGTAAAGAATAAAAAATTGTACCGAAATTTAAATTATTATAAATTTAATAAATTATTTATAGCTTATTCCATTTTCAAATGAAAATTCTCCGATTCTTTGTGTTCGGAGTCATAAAAACATATGCTTGGATTTTAGGAAAATTGTTCGAAAACGATAAAACACACATCTATTCAAATAGATAGATATAATTTCAAAACTTTTTATTGTTTCAGATAAAGGGAGATTTAAAATGTTGATATTCATCAATATATCAGTTTGCATTTTTAGGCAGCATATTTATCTATATTTATTTTCTTTAAAAGAAAATAATAAAAGTAAATATTTGTAGAGTCTACGTATGGGCTTCGATTTTAGAAAAAAAATGTTCAGAAACTATAAAACACATATAGACATAATTTCAAAACTTATTATTGTTTCAGACACGTAATCTAAATTGGTGAAGTTAATCAAAATATCAATTTAAATTCTTAGACAGTGAGTTTTGTCAATGTTTATTTTGTTTAAAAAGCAGAAACAAAGTAACTATTTATAGAGTGTACTAGAAAACTTTTTAAATTTAGATTATTATAAACTTAATAAATTATTCGTCGTTTATTCCTATTTTGAAAGTAAAACAAATCTGATAATTACATTTATAAGCTTGAACGTTGATGAATTGTTTTATCGTTCAACAACGACAATATGATAAGGTTAACCGCAAATGACTGATATCTCCTCTGGGTTTCATAATTATTTGAATCTATAATATCTGATGAAAGAGTTTTCGATTATCTAAAGTTAAATGTTTATCTCCCAATTAAAAAATAACAATCGTCAATAGTGTGATTAGTTTGAAAGAAAATGGAAATTATATGGAAAATCAAAGGTATTTAACACATACCTGACAACTTATAACTTATCATCTAAAAAGAATATCTGTAGAGCTTGATTGTCTGATATCTTTTTCTTAATTATTTCTAAACTATTTATTTTACTATATAGTGAAATTTATGACAATTAATAATAACAAAAGATTAGTTAATTCGGTTTATTGTTATTTAAGACAACGTATATTTTAAATAAGTAATAAATTTAACTGTCATCTTAAGGATTAACCATAAATTCAATTCTATCGAAACTGAAAAACATAAAAATATCCCCAGAATTCATAAATAATATTTGCTTTTATAATTTTTTAAATTTTACTGAAGCAAAACACTTCTTCAAAAAACTAATAAATGTAACAGCTACTTTATTAAAAGAAAATATTGCCTGCTTCATAGTATAGAAAAGAAAACTACTAGCATATTATTAAACCTTAATAATAATTACGAAAGAACTTATTGGCACACGATCTTTAGCGATTAATTGCTAATATTCAATTAATACACAAGTGTAAGAAATTTGGATATATATTTTTGAGCGTCTTTTTTTAATCTTTGATTGAAATCAATATCAATATATATATGATATAGAACAGCAATTGTGATACTAAATTTCACTAACTTAAGTCATTATATTTTGAATTATTATGTTCACATGCATGTGATATTAAGACAGTCTAAACCCCAGAGAGCCTTTCATTTCTTCGACAGATTTGGTTCAAATTTTGATAAAGATAGTACGTTAGATAATAAGACGGAGAACCAAATTTCATTTATCCAAAATGTTAAGTTTTGTTATTATTATCACTTTTACATACATTCAAAAATATTAACAGATTGTCATCCCCTTGATTGATTTGTCCCCGAATCCAGTACAAATCTATATATATACAGGCTAATAACCTCGACTGTCAAATATTTGTTATCATATTATACACATACAGTGTATTAGGTCAGCCTGAAAGACAGATTTTCTTTGATTGAATTTCGTTCAAAATCTAACTGGAACTAACACATTTGATGTAGACAAGGTTTAATCTTCCTTGTTCATTCTTTTGAATCACTGTATTCAGGTATAGACAGACTGATATTATACCAAACATGTATTTTTGGAACCCAGAATGATCTAAAAGTTAAAAGGCTGTCAAAATATTGCGATTGAATTTTTAAAAATGTTTATAGTACTTTCTTTTTGGATACATCGTACACGAGAGAATAAAATCAGAGAGAATATCTCTGATCTATAGAAAATTGAAGGAATCTCTCGTATTCCCTCAATTTTCAAACATAATTCCACAGCCCCTTTTTTCCCATGTTTTAGCTTGCAATGAAAAGAATCGAAAATGCAAATTCAACGCCTTTCCATACATTGACTATCTTCAAAATTTAAATTTACATATAAAATTTTAAATTATTAACATCAATATAGTTGGATTGAACCAACAAATGTGCTTGCTGTGGAAGGCATTAAAGGAAAATTTCGCAAAATAATAATAATAGAATTAGGAATGATTTCTACGAAACTTAACTGGATACTTTCTAATAAATGTTCTTGTACATTAATCTCTGCTTGTCACGAGAGAACCTATTAGCGTGGCATTCCTACAGAAGTTTTTGGTAATTAATTCCAGAGATGCGGGTACGCAAAAGTAAACAGAACATTATTTTATTTTTCCTTTATTCCGATCGATTGAAATCGAATTTTGACAAAGAATTCAGTCACAAAAACAAAATCGTTTAACAGATTTCATATATTTAAGCCTCAGCTTTGATATAGTTTTAAAGTACAGAGAGACAAACAAGAAATCCCTGATAGATTTTATTTCAATTTATGTACTTATTTATATTTTAGTTGTTAAATTTATGTACTAAATTTTATCCATCTAATTCTCGTCGTTTTATAGCAATCGCACTACACTATTTCCAAACAGCCGAAGAGACAGACTTCACCTGAAAATATTATAAAAATCTAAAAATTTGTCAAAAAATTCTTCCACTTTAACCCAAAAATTGTTGAGTTATCTTATTCGCAGGTAACAAACAGATACAATTCTATTCAAGAATGTCTAAAACATGAAGTTTTATCAAAATTTGAGTTTTTTTTTTACTGTTATTAGATATTAACAACGTGTACAAGAACATAAAAAACGATCACCAAACTTTCCATCCGCAATTTGTATTCTGGCCCTCACTTTTTAGTTCACCCCAAAGTGTTTTTGAATGGTACTCTTAGACCCATTTCTTCGATAAGGATGATAGTGACATCTAATATATTGATATACCCTAAGAATGGGACCAACACATTAGAAGGACACGTGATTTTTTAAAACTCAATGCAGGAGAAAAAAGGTACTTAGAACGTCTTGCACGTAACGAATCCTGTTCGGTTAGTAATTCTGTCGTTTTTCACACCCTATCAACAAGTCAATTAACATCGACATTCAGTTGATCTTACAATTCAAACCTTATTTCTCGAGGAAATTTAAAACTAGCACCAGTGGCTGTCGTTCTTTTTTGCCATTTTGCTATTTGAAATACTGAAGAACTTTGCATTTGCCTGCATTCTAGCTTTGCGCCGAAAAGATATTCAAAAAATTATTATTTGTACCAAAAAAATCTATCAAGAATCAATTTTCTACATGAAAATATTTCGTTTTCACATTGACGTCTGCATTAGAATTCAAATGATCACCAGAATTGCATCAGATGCTTCAGACTTCATGACGAACATTTTGTGCCAAGTAGGATAATTACCAGATTTCCGTCAGATTCCTTCTGGACTTCAACTCGAAACTAGACGAATCTAAAGATTCTTTTGGTGATATCTTCCCTTCACTTTAATAGTACAAGGTTAGTACAAAATCATAATAAATTTTTTAAATATCATTTTTCTGTTTTGTGGAAAATAACTTCTTTCACAGCTTCTAGATTAATTCATCATTAACATTAGTGATTACAACCTCATATGATCAATTCATTGTTAACTTCTGTGATTACAACTTCTATGAGTTCTTTACAAATTTTTTCTTCAAATGTTTTTTGCCACAGTTGGTTTACAGTTTCTATGATTGATTAATATTTATATATTAGTTTCACAATTAATATGATTAATTAATTTTAGCTTCAACGCTTACAGCTACAATAATTGTTTTACAAGTTCTATTTACAACCCATTTCTGCTACAGTTGTTTTACAACTTCTATGATTTATTCATCGTTAGCTTTAGTCACTACAGATTTTATGATTTATTCATCGTTAGCTTTAGTGACTACAACTTCTGTGATTTATTCATCTTTAGCTTTATTGATTACAACTTCTATGATTGTTTTGCAGCTTCTATTTACAACTATCTTCTGTTACAGTTATTTTTCAGCTTCTATGAATAATTCATTGTTAATTTTAGTGATTACAGTTTTTGTTTTGAATTGTAATTTTGCCATAGTTGCTTTACAGTTTCTATGATTAATTCATCGTTACTTTAATGGTTACAACTTATTTTATTGTTTTACAACTTCTGTTTTCAACTAAATTCTGCCGCTGTTTTTTTAAGGATTCTATGGGTAATTCAATCGCTAGCTTCTGTGATTGCTTAACATCTGTTTTTTTGCCACAGTTGTATAACAACTTCTATGAATAATTCATCGTTAGTTTAGGTGATTACAGCTTTTGCTATTGTTTAACAGACCCTGTTTTCGCCTTTATTCTGTCACAGTTGTTTTACAATATTTATGATTAATTCATCATTAGCTTTAGTGATTAACAGTTTCTGTTTTCCAGTGTTTTTTTCCACAGTTGTATAACAGCTTCTATGAATAATTCATCTCTAGTTTTGGTGATTACAACTTCTGGAATCGTTTTATTTCTGTTTTCAGCCCTTTTCCTTCACAGTTGTTTTGCAGTTTCTATGATTAATTCATCATTAGCTTTAGTGATTACAACTTCTATGAGTTCATTACTGGTTCTATTTTCAAATGTTTTTTTTCACAGATGTTTTACAGCTTCTATGATTAATTCATCGTTAGATTTGGTAATTATGTGGGAATCATATTTATAGGAATCGTACTAAAATAAATAATGAATTTCTTTGTGAAATTCTTCAGGATATTTTAAGTTCATTTTATTATGATCCAATACCGATATATATATATTCCATTTTTTAACATAGCTTATCTCTTCAGAGCTATCTTATAGCTTAGTATTTTTAAAGGTACAAAAGATCTTCAGAGGTACAAGGTCAGTAAAAACTAATTTCATTCATTCTTCTCTAATTGTGTAGAAAATAACTTTCATCTTCTACAATTTTTGTTATTAATTCATTGATAACGTTAATAATTATGTGGAAATCAGGTTTATAGAAACTGTACTAAAATATATAATGAATCTTTGTGGGAAATGGTTCGAATGTTCACATTTTTTAGTGATTCAATACGAATTGGTTATATATGCTTTATATTTTTAAACATAGCTCTTCTTTTCAAATTTGTATCGTCATATTTTTATAGAATACTACCAAACACTACTAACTGTATATTTTAATACTCCAATTTTACATCGTGATATGATCACTTTTGTACATTATACTGATGGATATAGTCTTGGTACATAAATTTTAAAACTGGATATTATACTATTCTGTAAGTTATTGCTTGCTCTCTTCTATTGGAATAATTTTGTATGTAAGTAGTTAATTTGTGATGATGCAACTTGATTTGATGATTGTTTCTTATAGCTGGAGTATTGCTGTTATTAATGTAATTTGTTTTTTTAAAATTACTTTAGTGATTTTTTTAAAAGTATTTAAAGTATTATCTGTCACTTGTTTGATTCCACTGTTAAATATTAATTTTAATAAAATCATTTTTTTAATAAATAAAATTATTTTTATAATATTTATACTATCTAATATTAATACTTTTAAAGCTAATACTAAAACCTATTATCTATTTTCTAACAAAAGTTTAATGAATCTTTCAAAATATTGAATCGATTTCATAAATTCATATCGAGAAGGCGAATTAAATGAAAAATGTTCCTTTCTCTCTCTTTAAATTTTTAGAATTTTTTCCTGTTTAAGGTGACACAAAGCAGAACAAGCAACATTTATACTATTTATATATTTTGATTTCAAAAATAATTTTGGAATTGGTTTTCTTTTCAGTTTTTTTTATTTATCAAGCCAAGATAGTTAAATATTTATTAATAAATTCGTATTTTGTAACATATTTTGATAGATTATTTTTATAATTTTTCATTGAAAGAGTTTTTTTTTTTTTTTTACTTTATTTTATATCTCAAATAATTTGCTTCGTTGGCATATTGTTAGTTCAGTTTTTCCAAGTTGTAGTCAGCAGTTATTAATTAAAATCCAACAATTAACAAATTTAAAATTACTTCTATCACAAATTATTTATAAATGAAATTATAACAATAAATTCTCTTCAGAGAAAATGACCATTAATAGGTTAATTATTTATCACCCAAACTATTTGCACTCATTTGGACAAATGAATGCGATATTCGAAAATTCAATCAGTTAAATGCATGTCTTTTAATAGATGACTTCTACCGTATTTTGGTAGATTTTAATGTAGTTAGAACTAAATCCTTAAAGTATTGTTACATTCTCGAAGGCGAAATATAAATAAAACATTGTATTAGTCAAAAAAAAAAAAAAAAAAAAAAAAAAAGAAAAAAGGAAATTATTGACGAAATTCCACATTTTAGATCTCCCTGAGACCCCCCCCCCAAAAAAAAACATTTTTGACAAATGTCTGTCTTTTTTTTTGTCTATCTGCCTGTATGCAACAAAGATAACTCAAAAGCGCTTTGAATAGACGGGTGAAATTTGGTATGCGATATTTGCTCTAAATGGGAAGATTTCTACCAAAATTTGAGATTTATCTGTTCCAAGAAAATCTGTCTGCCCTTTTTTTTTCAAATATAAATTAACACGATAACTACAAAATCAAAAGATCTAATTAAAGTAAATTCAGTGGATAGATATAACATCTGTAATATAGACACATGCCAAATGTGGAGCAAAATCCTACAAGGATTAGTCCATCTGTCATTCTGTACTTTCAGAAGCATGTAAACGCAATAATTTAGAAATGTAATGACTAAAATACATTAAATTTAATATGGAATATTTGGACTAAAAGTCTAGTATTGTTTTATTTATTTGTTTCAATCAGCGGGAAAAAAGTATATAAACTACAAATTGTATTTTCCAATGCCGATAACCGCATGCCAAAGATTAATCGCCCCATAAATTCGCCAAGGACCACTAGTTAGGTTCAATAAAATTGCCAAGTTCACACCAAATTTTAACATTTCGCAACTATTGTGTCTCAATACTATGCAAGGTTTGGAAAGCTGAAGTTTTGGACACGGATGAGGAAATGAGTACATCAAGTGCTCCGGTAGACATTCTGGAATACAACATTAGTGAGGAGTTAGAGGAGACATCTTCAGATGTCAGTACACCCGCTCTACTTCCTCCTAAAACAACAAAACAAAAATTTAAATATATTATTTCGACGAAGTATAAAAATGTATAATTTTTGCTTGTCTGTGCCTACCATGTTTTTCCCTTTTAGTGTAACAAATTGCTTCATAACGCTCAAAATATAAAGTTCGTTGCCTTCTTCACAAATTTTAGTCTTTGCATTTTAATCTGGGGGAAAAATAACTTTTGTTTTAAATGCTTCCTCATATTTGGCTGTAATTTTATTTGCTCGGAATCTGAATTTTACTTCAATGCTAATGAAAATTTTTAACTTTTATATTCGTGTTTTTACATCAATTACTGTAACTTTAAAATTCAATTACATTACAACTTCAAGTTTTACATTACAACTTCAAGTTTTATATACCAATACCATATGCTTGGCGCAGTATATCCAAATTTGGCTTTTGTGTCAAAAAACCTCAACTACCAACCAACCAACCTACTAAGCAAGGTGCTGGAATAACTCGCTCTCCCCTTTTTTTCACCTGGAATTCTTTTACCCCCTGAAACTATGTGAGGGAATTCTTGGTGGGACCACTACTTCTCTCTCTCTCTCTCTGTGTGTGTTTAATGTTCATATGCTATATTAACTCGATAACTCAGAAAACAATAAACAATTCATATATAACATGGTACGTTGTCTTGATGAAAAATTGTTAATACGTGCCAACTGTTTAATCAAAATGCAGAAAAGAGCATAAAATATTTGTTTGATTATCCTCATTAGATTATAATGATATGTTCAAAATGTGTCAAATATATTTCAGAAAGGCGCAGAAATAAGTAATTATAGACGGTGTCACCAAGAGGACCGATGAATAGGTAAATACTCTTGAAACCGAGGAGCTGAGAATGAGGTAAATATATTATACTGTAGCGAGAAGAATGAGGTAAATATATTATACTGTAGCGAGAAGAATGAGGTAAATGTACGATAATTGTGAGAAGAACCGAGTGTGAAGTAAATTATTTTCCGAAACGGCGGTGGAGCCAAGAGTGAGTTAAATATATTACAAAGTGGTAAGAAGAATGTGGCGAATGTACGGCAAAGTGGCTAGGAGAGACGAGAAAGAGGTAAATATTTCCCAAAACAGCAGAAGAGCCGAGAATGACTTAAATATACTATAAAGTGGCCAGGAGTACCTGTGGAGGCTTCATTCCTAAAGACAGAACCCACTACGTTAGGGCCCTTAGGCGCGCAACATAACCACTAGACAAAATTGATCACTCTGTATGAGGTAAATATACGATAAATTTGAAAGGAGCCAAATAAGAGGTAAATCTACGGCAAAGTGGCAGAGGAGCCGAGAAAGAGGTAAATATACGATAAAGGGGCGGAGCTAGTTGATAATGAGATAAATTCACGATAAAGTATCAAGGAAGCTGAGAATGAGGTACATGTACGGCAAAATGAGGAGGAGAGCCAAGAATGAGGTAAATAAATACAGAACATAATGGCCGATTGAGAGAGCTGAAAATAAGTAAATGCATGGCAAAGTGACCGAGAAAGAAATGAAGGAAATAAGCGGTAAGTATTTAACCCTTTCTTCCGGTTCTTTTCTTGCATTAATTAAATCATTTTAATTTAAAAATATTTTTCTTCGTGCCTTTTATATTTATATTATATTTTCAATATGAATAGAACATATTATTATACTTTGTTTCAGAAATGTGGAAGAAGAAAATGCTAATGAAGTGTGCTTCGACCAATAACATAAATGACCAGCTAAAGCTTGGGAAAGAAACAACAATTCCTTTAAAAGAGGCCACAGAAGGCATAGACACCGCTGTTTCTCAATTTCTTGCGCATAATTATTCGTGCGGAATCTGCAAAAAACCATTTACAAACTGTCACAGTTTTGCTGAACATTTGGAGACCCACACAAGCGATGCTATCGGCGATTGCAGCATATGTACCGAAACATTTGATAATAAACAGGAATTTTGCAAGCATCTAATAGCGCATTTAAAAGAAACACGAAAGTCATGTAAAACTTGCTACAAAGCTTACATAACCTGGCTTGAATTGAAATGTCACTTGGATTGGCATGATAAAGCGTTTCAGTGTCATCTGTGTGATGAAACGTTTGTAAACAAACAAAATTTGGACCAGCACTTGCTGTTTCACACTTTTCAAGAATATTATACTTGCAAAATTTGCAACAAGCTGGGTAGTCAAAATTTATGTGATCAAATAGCTGTAAGGTCAAAGCCGACTTATAAGTGCAACACATGTGGTAAGAGATTTGGTAGAAAAAGAAGCTTATCTAGTCATCAACGTATGCACCGGCCGAACATACCCTTTACCAGCAAACTGAGTCCTAAAGACTTTATTCTAAAGACTAGTCACTTGATGGGTTCATATCAGGAAGTTTCAATTAAAACTGACATGTTTAATCAACTGGTTGATTCTAATTCTGGAAACGCAAATGCAATCAATTTAATGGATTCAGGACGTGGCGATCTAATTGAAGTTGATATGATGGATTCTAATCCCGAAAATTCAATTGAAATAAATTTCGTGGATTCTGACTCCTCCAGTGATTCATTCGAAATTGATTTGACGGGATTCTTGTACGAAGATTCAAATGACGACAGCTTGACTGAATAGTTAACCTAGGAATATTTGTTCCGGAATTTCATACAAAAGTTGTATGAATAATTCTACCTCATAGATCAAGTTATTGTGAATCTTTTCAATCATCATTAATATTAAAATATTTTGAGCAGATGTAAAGGGTGTTCCAAAATTAACGCAAGATTTGAATTTCCCATCATTCAGACTGAAACGTGCTGATAACCCTATTAAAAACCCATTTGACAGCTGATAGTTTAGGGTTAATAAAAATTAAGCGTTACACGATAGAACTACATGCCAACGCAAGATTGGAATTTTTAAAAAAAAGTTTATTTTCTTTTAAATTCTTATATTTTCAAAGAATAGAGTTATATATTGTTATAACAGGGAAAATGGTCATCAATGCTGTACTGACAAATACGCACTCTTTTGTCTCTTTGTTTTTCTATGACCATTTTTGAAAATCTGGTCAAATTTTGTTGATGGAGTGTTGAATTTCCTCCTTCAATGCACTCATGCTTGTTGGCATAGACTTTTGACTTCAAATAACACGATAAAAAATTCAGTGGTGTTAAATAACATGATTAATAATTGCTAATTCTCAAATTTTGAATTGTGGTTGCCGTTTTATTTATTTATTTATTTTTGAAATATTGTTCAACACTTAAAATAGGTTGTTATGTCATGCAAAGCTCTTCATTAACTCAAAATATTAGTGTAAAATGTTTTTTGATAATTTTTTCCTACACTTTACTGTGCGAATTGGGACAAATTCAAATTTTGTGTTAATTTTGGGACACTATTTGTAATTAAGTTTAAACTTTTTATAATTTTTTTATTTCAGAGTTAATGCATTTTGCTAAATATATATTCTGGGGAAAAATTTATCGAAAAACATGCAGTAATTTAAGCAAAGGAAAACTTGTAAAAGTTCTCAACATATTATTGTTTCAATAATTTTACGTTCATACAAACATTTTCTTTCCTTTTGATAATACTGATATTTTTTTTTAGCATTGCATTATGTAAACTGTAGGTAAAAAGCATAATTAGATTTTATTCTGAAACTTGCCATCTTTAGAAATCACCTGCAGGGCACAGAATATTCTCTGCTTAATTCCACTATATCAGTGTTTCCCAAATTTTTGATATATGCGTACCCTTTCTATAATTTTCGTAACGTTGGTTACCTCTAGTAAAAAACGGACGTATTTTAATAACAGTCAAAAGAATATATATATTCTTTTTTTGTGTGTGACATGCACAAAATAATAAGGAAAGAGAAATAAAAATATTCCTAATAAAATAGAAATAAAAGTTATACAGTAATTAACACTTATTTGATTCAATGAAAAGGATGAAATTGTTTGTGCTGAAATGACAGATCGTCATAATTTGGTTCCCTGTTTATTAATTTTAATATCAGATGTCCAGTAGTCTGTTCCTTTTTTTCGACTTAAAGTATCCGACTACGTTAGAAATGCTTGTTTTAAACCACATAGGTGATTTTTTAATTATTATTTTGTTATTTCTTGAAGCTATATATATATATATATATATTCTAGGAAAAGAAAGGCCTGATCTATCATCTAGGGTCACATATTTTATCTGCTAAAATTTGTCCTTCACTTCAATTTTCTCAAAACTTTTATGTTCAGAACAATTCTCCACCGTTAACATGATATCTCAAAAACTAGCAGAAGTACTTGCATAAAACTTTCAGCAGGTGTTTTAAATAATATGGGCGAAGAAATGAACCAAAGGTTTTATTGTTGGTAAAATACTTTTTCATTTATTGGCGTTTTTAGAAAAATTATGTTGTGAATTTAAGGAATTAATTTATTAATTCCTTAAATTAATTAGCCCTTCGGTTGTTTTT
Organism: Argiope trifasciata; assembly: GCA_026543055.1. Taxonomy (NCBI): domain Eukaryota; kingdom Metazoa; phylum Arthropoda; class Arachnida; order Araneae; family Araneidae; genus Argiope; species Argiope trifasciata. The sequence continues at coordinate 479,563 of JAPMOQ010041253.1, forward strand.
GATTAAATCCTTCTATCAAATCACAGATATCGTTACTATCCTTGGAAGAATCTTGACCAAAGACTGAATCTCAACGATTAAGGTTTCAAAGACACTTACTCAAACCCAAAGGAGACATGTTCGACAATGGTCTTTATTCAAAACTTTTTTGATGTAATTTTTTTCCAATCAAGCACCCAATACTGATTTATACGCACCAATCCAGCACATGACATCAAGGTGTCTCCTCGTCACTCATTTTGCGAAACATTGCTCGTTAAGCGAATCAATTTTTTTAACTCCATTTTTTTTCTGATTATGTGGGAGGCTTGCTAAATGAGGTGTAGCTACATTTTTTGCTCGCTTAATATAGTTATAAGTATAAATATAAACAATTCATTTGTGTATATGCATTACCATATAACATATTTTTTGTATTTTGAGGGTATTAAGGTTCACTCAAACCTACCAAAGTCATGTTCAACAATATTCGTCAAGACTTCTTTCTTGTAAATATGGGTTCCCTTCAGATAAACGCTCAAAACTGATTGATATACATCAGTCCATCGTGTGACGTCAAAAGCCGTCACGCTACTCATTCTGTGAATCATTGCTCTCTAAGAGAGTCACTTTAGCATTTTATTTTGTTCATTATGCGAGGTGTGGCTGCACTTATTATGCTGCTCATTATGCTCGATTCTTAGACTTATGTACATTACCATATATATATGTTATGATAAAAGTAATGTCAGTGTTTATATAAAATTCACGGTGATTATACATAATCACCACTGAATTTGGTAAATATGATAAATTATTTCATATTTATCAAATTCAGTGGTACATCAATCTATCATGTGAAGTCACGGTGTCTTTTCGTCATTTATTCTTGTACCAGTATTCGCTGAGTGCGGTTTTTTTCCCCCTTTTCCCTCGTTATGTTGGGTACTTGTTAAGAGAGTATGGCTGCAATTTTTTCTCATTCAATATGCTGATACATAAAAATATGGGCAATTCCTATGCTTTTTATGCATTACCATATATCATAATATATATATATTTTGTATTTTCAGGGCATTAAGTTAAATTCTGCGAATTCATTTTAGTTTGTCAATTACTTTTATGAAAATATTTATGTACAAAGCAAGTTTGGTTTCCCAAAAAGACTTCATTTCATATCATTTAATGGGTTGTGTCACAGTTTTTTGTGCGTTTTCATCATTAAAGCTTTACTATATTTCTGCATGGAAATTATAATTTGTATTCGTCCTTCATATTTATCAAAAATTTTATTGTTTCTCGTGATTCTTTCTTTGTAATTGTACCCTAGAATAGAATAAAATTATTTGCTTAAGAACTTCGTTGTAATTAAAATTTTTGTATGCTTCTGATTAGATTAAATAAAAATTAAATCCTAACAATAGTTCATTAATTAATAATATATTTTCGATATTTGAGAAATAAAGTATTTCGTGTGATTTAATAAGAAAATTTTAATATAAAAACAAAAGAAAATAATATTAAATAAATAAATTTTGTTTCTCTCGGCATAAAATTGTAAACATTGAAAAAGGCAATGAATGCTATGAATAAGCATATATTTATTTTCATGGTGCCTCTCATGAGAGTTATGAGATTCAGAGTATATTACAGAAAATTGAATATGCCTTTTTAAGTCTTTCTTTCACTGATTAAAAGAAAAATTTGACTCTGAAGAAAGATCATATAATAAATTTTACTTATTTAAGGTATCCAATTACGTAAAAAACAATGGTTATCATTGCTCAAAACATTTTGAAATTTATTATTATTATTTCGTGTAGTTCATATTTTTCTCTTTCCAAAACATTTCATGGAATAGGAAGGCCTAATCTATCATCCAGGAGAATTTTTAAAAAAACGTATTTTTCTGCAAAAATGTGTCTTTAAATTCAGTTTTTTCAAAACTAATTTTTATAAAAATTCTTCACCATTAACATGATATCTCAAAAACTAATAGAGGTATTTACATAAAACTTTCAGCGTGTGTTTTAAATAATATGGACAATGAAATGGAACAAAAGTTTCATAGTAAGCGAAATACTTTTTCCTTTATAGGTGATTTTAGAAAAATTAAATTGTGAATTTATGGAAAAAATGTATCTATACGTATATTTTTACTCATGATTGCATCTAAAATTGTTCCTAATTTCGGTTCATTTCATTCATTATTATATTCTATAACTTGTGTACAAAAAAAAAAAAAAAAAAAAAAATAGGATTGCTGCATTTCAATTTTGTGTAGAGTGTTCACCGTTTTGATTCAATTTCATTAAAATTTATAATAAATTTCCATGTTTCTCAAAATGCATTATAATTTTAAATAACTTTTTACATTTATAGTGTTTATAATTTACAATATATCTAAAAATCATAAAAAGTTTTTTAAAAATCCAATTTTTCAAAAATTCTCCATCCTGCTTTGGATACCTTAAATCGCTGTGTTTTTGTGTTATTTATATGTGCATCCGGAAGTTCAAATCGACAGTCTGAAACCCTTTAGCACTTTTAATACAGAATTTGACACGAATTTACATCTTATTTGATAAATTATGCGCCACGCTTTATTTATCTTGGATTTTAGTACCCATGTAACAACTTCAGAGATTTAATCGATATGAAACTCGGTTACTGTTACAGTTAAGACACTGTTTGTTAAAGGATGAAAATTATCCGCGAAGCAATCGGTAATCAATCACATTTTCTTAAATTATCCTAATTAATCTTTTTTAAATTTATTTTATAACAAAATATTTTATTGTTAAAGAAAGCTCTATTTTTATTGCTACAAATACTCCATTTTGAATTTTTTTCCCATTGAATTCTTTTATAGAATTTTGGATCCCGATTACGAAATGGAAGAATAATTTAAAACCCACAGTTCTTGCGTTGCAAATTGAAATGGGTTCTTTTTATCAATTATCGGCTGGTAGATACAGCACGTATTTCAGGAACTTGAAGTAGGAAAGTGAATATTCACCTTGAAATGACCTTGACACTCTTACTTGTTTTTGGATGGGAAAATTTGGCCATTACCAAAGTCAACTAAGATAGCGATTGGAGAATAATAGCTCATAAGGATACGAAGTTTTTTTTTTTTTTTTTTTTTTTTTTTAAAGATCTATTTGGGGTATAGGAATCACAGTGTATTCATTCGACCTTTTAAACATCTAATATTTCTTGTCCTTTATGCAGAAGGATTATTATATAATAATTTCACTCATCTTTAAGGCTGGATCAAAGATATAAAAATACATATACATTTTTGCTAACTTAATCAGAGTTTCATTTATTGATATTGTATGAAGCCAGGAAGAAATCCCATCATAAAAATATTCGTAAATTAATTCCCTAATTAATTTGTTTTGAGCAAACTACTAATAAAATTATTATTATTAAATGTGTTCTGACCTACATTCTATGTATTACAGTTTAATGAAAATGTGTGTATTTATAGTGTTTTCAGTTGTAAATGATTCTTGAGTAAAATCACTAAACTAATTAATTTTCTTAAATTAATTTTAGCACAGCATTTTGTTCTACAATAATTCCATTCTTTATAAAGAATACAAACAACATTACACTCTTACATTCTAATTTTGAAATAAAATGTGCACTGGCACAAAAAAATTGAGAGTACACCTTACTTTTACTTGATAAATCTGACTCCCAATATAAATAGCATATTACCGAGAAGTGCAAACATGTATCTGGCCTAAAAATAAAATGTCACTGCTAACTTTCATGCCTTTAGACTTTTATAATGACCTGTAAACATCTTTGTACTGATCTGACCAATTTTTGACGGTATCTGAAGATATTTTACCTCATTTTTCTTGCAACACTTGTTTTAAATGGGTTTTGCTTCTAATTTTGTGTTTTTGAACCACTTTTTTAAGTATGGCCCATAATATATGGTAATATTCAATGGCAATGATGTCAAGGTACTACTTTGGTATGTGTAACTGCTGTTTTGAATGAAAAAGATACCATATTTTGACGTTACATGCACTCTGTTTGGGGTCGTTGTACTGCTAAAAAATGGAATTTCCGTCTATACCAAAATTTTTAACTTCCTTTAGATTGCAGAGAAGTATATCCAAATAAACCATATAGTTTATAATAACACCCATAAGGAATAAATTTCCTAACCTGGATGAAACCATGCAGCCTCAAATCATTATGGACTGACCACCATGTAGAACGTAAATTTTTAAAAATTAAAAACAATATTAGGCTTTTTCCATACAGTACGATTGCTGTCACTGCCAAAAATAGTGAGTTTATTTTCATTACTAAATATAACTTTCTTTTAAAAGTTAATGGTTTCAATTACGAATTCTTTGCAAACTTCAACTGCTTTATCTGAATTTGCAAGCTGATGAACGGTTTCTCTCTAACAATGCGACTTTTATATCCAGGTTATCTAATGACATTTCGCCCAATTTCAGCACTTACATTTTTGCTTATGATTTAAAAAATTTCTGCTGTAAGTTGGACGAACCATATGGTTGCAGTAATTTTTAGAAAAGTGTTAAAAATTTGGCTTTAGATGGAAATTCCATTTTTCAGCAGTACAACGACATCAAGCAGAATGTATGTAACGTCAAAATTTGGTATTTTTTTCATTTTAAGTAGCAGTTACACACAAACACAGCACCCCGACATCATTGCAGTTGAATATTACCATATATTGTGGGCCATTCTCGAGAAAGTGGTTCAAAAACACAAAATTAGAAACAAACCCCATTTAAAACAAGTGTTGCAAAAAAAATGGGGTGAAATATCTTCATATTTCCCAAAAATAGGCCAAATCAGTACTAAGGCGTTTAGTGGTCATTATAAAAGTCAAAAGGCATGAAACTTAGCAGTGACGTTTTATTTTTAGGTGAGATATTGCAAAAGTTTCCTAGGTGTATTCTCAAGTTTTTGAGCCAAGAATCTGAGTATGTTTATTTAAAATGCTTCTAAAAATTTTCAGTTTAGAAATGTTTCGTTGATTGCACCCTGCTTTTACTCTACATTAAGCAATTTTTCACGTGTAAAAATAAAAACATGTTTGCACTTCTCAGAAATGCACTATATATATTGGAAGTCGTATTTATCAAGTAAGAGTAAGGTGTACTCTCAATTTTTTGAGTCACTGTATGTGTTTTTAATAATTTCCTTGTAAATATTTACTGAATAAAATTACTGAACTAAACGAATCATTGTATAATCCCTAAACAGAACAGCAAGCTGAGTGAACTTTTTCAAATTCATTCACCAAACGATATTCAGAACTACGTTTTCTACTGTTGCAGTCCAAGTTTGAACGGAAAGTATTTACAGATTAGTATTTTTCGTTCTCCTTTTTAAATAAAATAAATTTTCCATAATTGCATTATAAATGTATTTAAATTAAAATCTCAGAATAGAGCGAATCATTTTACTGATTAATGTGAAGAGGGAAAAAATCTAACAAACTTTTCCCTAAAATTTCTCAGTATTGATCTTTGAAGATGTTGAAATTATTTCAAGTTAAATTTCAGAGCTGAGTTTTATTCTGTGTCACCCATGCATTCTTTTAAAACTGTACAGAATAAACTTTTCCATGCTAATTTTCAAGTAAAATATAAAACTTTTCAATATTTAATTATAAATATTCTCTGGAAAGTTTTTCATATTGATTCGAAACATTATTTTTTGAACTATGTTTACACTGTGCTCAAGTAATTCTCTTCCAAATCCAAAACTTTCTTTTCTATATTCTAGTTTCAAAATAAAATACATATGCTTTCTATATTTTCTGCAGTAAGGTGCTTTAATATCTATATATACAATGCCTCAAACAATTAAATATACACCTTACTTTTACTTGATAAATCCGACTTCCAATATAAATAACACAATACCGATTAGTGCGAACGTTTTTATTTTCACATATAACAAGTGGTTTAATATAGAATTTAAAAAAATACGAAAAACTTCACAATTGAAATGTTTCAGAAGCATTTTAAATAAACACACGCCGAATTTTGCCACAAAAAAATTGAGAATACACCAATGAAATTTTTGCAATATCTCGCATAGAAACAAAGTGTCATTATTAAGTTGCATGCTTTGGCTTTAATAATGACCTCTTAACGTCATAGCACCGATTCGACTGATTTTTGGTAGTTCTGAATATATTTTACTCGATTTAACTAGCAACAGTTATTGTAAATGGGTGTTTTTACTAATTTTATGTTTTTGAACCACTTTTTTGAGCATGCCTCGCTAATATTCTATATCATTGATGTCAAGGTACAATAAGGGTGTGTGTAACTGCCTTTTATAATAAAAAAGATGCCATATTTTGTCGTTACGTGCATTTTGTTTGAGGTCATTGTCCTGATGAAAAATGGAATTTCCACCGAAACCCAAATTTTTAGCACTTTTCTTCTTATTTTCAGCTTTTTTAATTCATAGGAAGAAGTTTAAGTGCTGAAACTGCACAAAATGCCCTTAGAAAAGCTAGATACAAAAATCGCATTGTTAGATAGAAACCGTTCATCAGCTTTCATATTGAGAAAAAGCATTTAAAATTTACAGAAAACTCGTTCGTTGAAGACCATTAACTTTTGGAAAAAAGTTACATTTAGTGATGAAAAAGAACTCCACATTTTTGTCATTGATAACTATCATACTGTATGAAGAAAGCCCACAACTGCTTTGGATCCAAAAAAAATTTACGTTTTACAATTAAACTTGGTGGTGTCTCCGTCAGGATTTGAGGTTGCATGATTTCAACCGGGAGAGGAAATTTAATTCTTATGATTGCTATTATAGATCAAATGGTTAACTCGGATATACTTTGAAGCAATTTGAAGAAAAGTGCTAAAAATGTGGGTTTTGATGGACATTTTATTTTCTAGTAGGACAATGGCCCCAAACAAAATACATGTAATGTCAAAATACTGTGTCTTTTTCATTGTAAACAGTAGTCACAAACACTACCACAATATTCCGACATCAATACCGCTGAGTTTTATTGGACCATGTTGAGAAAAGGGGTTCAATAACACTCAATAAGAAACAAAACTTATTTAAAACAAGTGTTTAAAAAAAGAATGGGGTAAAATATCTTCATATACCACCGAAAATCGATGAAATCGATACCATGACGTTTAGATGTCATAATAGAAGTAAAAAAAAAGCAATTTAATAGTGACACTTTATCTCTAAGAGAGATATTGCAAAAATTTATTTAAAAGGCTTCTAAAACACTTCAATTTAGAAAAACTTTCGTTGATCATTCTTTATTTTCATTTTATATTAAATTGTTTGTTACGTGTAATTCAGAATGCTAAAATGAAATTATAGTATTTTCAGCTGTAATTTCATTTAAAAATAAATTGTTCTTGTTATCGGATGATTCATTTTTTTTTAAATTTAAAACCTTTCAGAAAAAAAATCATATAAAATAAAATATTGTTTATCATAGTTTTATCTCATTCTGACAAATTAAAAATTATAAGATGTGTATATATAAATATATATTTCAATGTAATTTTCATGTATAAAATACGTTTAAAATAATTCTTTAATTTGTTTGTATTTGAAAATCTGATAAACTATCTGATGATTGAATTCAATTTTTATAGGAAATTAATTAGAAGACATCTTTTAGCTAAGATTAAATTACAAATATTTACAATTATATGTAGATGTGTTAAAATTCATATCTTTCCTTCGAATAAGATGGTAGCAGGGAATATGAATTTTGATGACATTCTTTCAAAAGAAGATAGTCATTTAAAAAAATGTTTTATGAATATTTTTCAAATGTTTTAAGCATGTATTCAACATTTAACTCCATTGTTTTATGCTTGTTTTTATGGATTTTAATAATTAATAGTACATCATTTTCTGATACGCTAAACATTTGAAATTGAATATCTTTAAGTGTATTTCACTATTTCAGTATTTTTAAAATTGAGTTTTCAGTTAATCAATGACGTTCATAATTAAATTTTCATTCCACTCTAAGGGCGCCATCTGTTAATGAATTTTCGAAACATTGCTTTCAAGAATTATGATATGAAGCTATATCTAAACAATTTAGTTGGTATGAAAGATGATCAATATCACCGACATCAAAGGCAATTAGTCTAAACATTTGAAATTGAGCAAATTTAAGTGTTGTCAATAATATTTCACTTTTACAATATTTTTAGATTTAAATTATCAGTAAATTAATCAAATTAGTAATTTAATTTTGATTCTACGCTATGGACGCCATCTGTTATTGAATTTATGAAACATTGGTTTCAAGAATCCCGAATACGAGAGTAAAATATCCAATTCAAATTTAAACTAACAACTTAATTGGAATTAAAGGTAAATATTATCAGAGGCACCAAGGACGACTAATATATAATATTTATAAAAGTATGTTACAAATTGAAAACTAAAAAAATGAGAAATAATTGAAATATAGTAAAATTCTTTTTGTGTGCCATCACAAGTGTGATTTTAAAAACCACATTTTTATGAAGGTCTCGAACGAAACCCTGAAATATCAAAGATTTTTCTAGTTTCTATTTAAACTTTATGCGGTATTTTAAATATTCTAAAATTTTATCTTTAATGTAAATGTACATCAACATTTAAGGTAATTTCCTAAATGTGGTTATTACAATAACAGTAAGGATTTACAATACATTTTTATAAACATAACAGTATGATTACAGATTAGCCGCCCATGATGCCGGCGATATTGGTTATTTTAATTCCGATTAAATCGTTTTTATATATATTCATAGCTATGATTCTTGAAATAAATGTTTCATAAATTCATTAATAGATGGCGTCCTTCTCTTAGAACAAAAAATGGGGTTAGCTTAATTGACAATTTAATTATAAAAATATGAAATATCCTATAATAATATAAAAAAGGGAATATTTAAGTGCAACAGTAATGATATAATAAATCCCAGTAACAATAATCTATAAATGTCAAATGTTTTAAGGATTTATTAGGTTGTTCGGAAAGTAATTTCGTTTTTTCCCGACAGAGGATTTAATTGTATTTTTCGCACCCAATTTCATACTTAAACCGCAAAATCATTTTATGTCTTAAGAGCTGATATAGCAAGGCTTGAGTGTGAAAAAGTGCAGCTGATTCTTCGCAGTCGTTTTTGGATGGTGCCCTTTTAAATATGGAGAGCAATAAACAGCATTTTCGTCATTTTTTTCTTTTTTGCTATAAAAGGTAAAAATGCTGTTCAAGCCAGAAATAAATTAGCCAATATGTGTGGAGAAGATGTTTTAACAGTACATCAGTACCAGAACTGATTTGCAAAATTTTTCCTTCAAATGAGGAGGCCAAAAATCACCTCGATCAGTTTTTTTTACAGAAACGACCAAAACTTTTATGAGCGTGTAATCATGTTACTACCAAAAGGTATTAGACCAGAATGGCAAAAGGTATTAGACCAGAATGGCAATTTTATAATTTAATAAATAATTTATTCATTAAACGAAAATTTCTTTTCATTTTGACACAAAAATACGAAATGACTTTCCGAACGACCCAATAATACTCCCTTTACAGCGATTGAGTTCAAAATCTAGTACAGATCAACAATTTTGATAAAAGAAACTCCTTACCAAATTTTATTTATTCAATTCAATACGTTTTTGGCCAGCTTCCTGGCATAGGGGTAGCGTGCCTTCCTCGTGATCTGGGAGTCCCGTTTGGGCATAGTTGTTATTCTGCATTTTATCGGTGAGTAGTGTGAATGTGCCCATAAAAAGACGTTGCGCAAGCGAATGTGAAGCATAAAATAGTTAAGTCGTACTCTTGGTCCTAATTGAAGCTATTGAAAAAAAAAGGAACGCTGACAGCTTTCTGTCAGAGGGGTTGTAAAGTACCATTAGTAACAACAACAATGTATTTTAGAACTTTCAGATTCCTATATATAGAGTGATTCAAAAGTCCATTCATATTTCAAAAATTTGCTAAAATAATATAAGCAGAAAGATAAAAATCGACACGCATACTTGAAATGTCAAAGGGTTTTATTGAAACCAGAAAAGGAGTTTAAAAAATGGCCAATAGATCACTTTTTACATGGTAACAAGTGATTATAATATAACTAACATAACGATTGATTTTTAGCAAAAACTATTTTCTTTATAATGAATGCTCAACATGTCGACCGTCATTGGCCAACAACACCCCTAGTCGAGCAACTATGCTGTCAAACGCATTGTACTGAATATCTGTAGGTATGTGAGAGAAATTCTTGCCATATTATCTTTTATCTCCGGCAACCTCGGAACCAATGTCATGCAATGGGGTTTCAAGTACAATTCTACTAATTTCGGTAGCTGGAATTCTGCAGAAGTGGGAGTTACCAGACTTTCGGAGTATGAAATGGGCTTTGTAAGTCCATAACGCGTTAAACAGACAATTATCGCATTTATTGAACTTTTTTTTTGTTTAACTAAAATCCAGGGACATTTCAAACATGTGTGCCAAACCTTTTGCACTCTATTTACGTTATTCTGTGAATTATTGAAATTTCAAATGCTAATTCAAATTCAATGATTTGTAAATCATCCGGTAAATAAACATAGACAGACAGATGCACAATTCTTTGACCGATAGAAATTAAAAGGTCTTAAAGATCTATAATTCTTTTGATAAATGAATATGGATAGTTTGATGCATCCATCTCTTGACCTTCCTGTGTTATTGAATTCCTTAGTCATGAAACGACGAGCAGACACATTTCCCGAAAACGAATTTCGTTTAAAATTTAATAGGAATTCGTAAATTTTACGAAAACATCATAATGTATTTTATAACAGTCATCTTCATTTTTGTGTTGGTATGTTCATAGTCAATGAAGTTTTAAAAAATCCCTATTTTTAAGGATTCACTATGCCTATTTTGAGACAAACCTCTTAATTGTGAGCTAAGGTCAGATGACACTTGAGATACCGTCCCCTCTACAAAATTCCGCACTGCAGGGAGAACGTTTGGCCCCATTTATTTATCATGGACAGGGCACGCTTACAAGATGATTCTTCAATGGAATCTGGTTTTGAATTTCAAACTTTCAGTTTGAGAAGTCTAAACCATCAGGCCACCGCAGGCCTTTCACATTCCGAAAGATAGAATAGCAGACTAACATAAGGCCCCAAAACATGTCTTCAGGCTCAAAGAAGTTTGAAACATTGAATTCATCAAAATTTTGAAGTTCAAATTTTATGCAATTACAGTAATTTCTATTCAAATATTTCATGTACAAAAAATGTAAGATTTCTATGCAGTCAAATTTAAAGAAAATGTTAAAAAATATATTTCAATTTACAAGTAAAAAATTTTCTCAAATGAAATTTGTACATAATGTTAAAAATTATTGAAAAGTCTCACCTCTTGGGAGTTTATCGATAATCTTAGAGATTTCAGAAGGATATCTGTCCATAACGTTATGAAGAAGATGAATTCTATCGTCTTGAATAACTTTCATATAAACTTTAACATCAGTTACATGCTCTAAGTTGTAGAAAATTTCTTTTTCCTTTAAACCTGGACAGACCAAATCCTGAAGTAAGAAAAGATTAACAATAATAAATTTCTAATTTTTAAAAACACTCCTTTATTAGTGTACTGTAAAGCATAATACAATAATTCCTTCTTTTTCTTTCTTGTGATAGAAAAATACTCTAAGAGGGCTGAAATTTTAATTAAATTTTGAATATTGCAATACATTCACGAATTTGTATTTTGATTTTCTTGTCATAGTTGAAAAAAAAAACATTTACAGCAATTCCGAATAGACTATATGGATTATAAGTCAGTTACCAACAACCTAGGTGACAATCTTGAAATCCATTTGGTGACTTGGCATCTTTTCTGATAAAAAAGAAAGTTTAATGTAAGAATTATGGTTACCTCAATTATAAATAGAGATCTGCATATTTTGGGAATTTCCATACCCTGACGAAAAACATCTTAACTCGAGAGGCTAAAGCTATGAAATTGATTTTTCTCTATATGTATTGTTACGAACCTGTGGTTTTGCTTACCTTCGCTAATACTGTCATTTTTACCAATACTGTCATTTCATACCATTTGGCGACTTGGTGACGAATTTGGTAACTTTGGCGACAAACTGGATAATACCCGAAACATCGAGAATTTTCCCGATCCCTCCATTAGGAGCCAAGATACATCCAGAATGCTCCTGATTGGGTCAGAAGGCTTTTAGCCCCCAACTTCCACCACTATATAAGGCAGCCAGTCTAAGGAGTGAGTTGAATCGAGAAGAAGTGAAACAGCAAGTAGAATCGAGAAGACCTGAGCTGTGAGGTCTTGGAAGCTGAACAAATTAAGGCGGTTATCGACCAAGTAGACCTAAATAGAGAGGTCTTGAGCTGAAGAGTCCTGAACGGAGGAATGCTGGGTCGCTAGCTGGCGTATTGTGACGAAGCCTGTGTCGTCGTCTGGAACGGAACTGTCCTGAACTGAGGAGTAGTCCCTGAGGAGTAGTAGTGAGTCGGTAGCGAAGGCAAGAAGAGATAAAGGAGTAGCTTCAGACTGTTCGGGAGAGATTTACTTGAGTGTAGAGATTCCCTCTCCTGCTGAAACCTGTCTGGCCGCTTTGTGAGCTGTGGATGTTGTCACAACGGACTTTCTGCCTGTGGCCTACTGTTGCTATTGTAGGTTACTGTCTGCAGTAAAGTACTTTTGTGTGCGGTTCTGTGTATTTATTTCGATCCTGTACACAGTCGTGATGTAATTATTTATCGTCTTTGTGCTTTCCTGTCTTTGTATTGTATATAAACGTCGTCTATGTTGTGTCGTCTACAGAAATCATTGTATGTTCATATCTCCTAACACCGTACACACCTACTATACGAGTAAAAGAACCAGACGGATTAGTAGGGTAGGAAATCTGTTACAATATTGTTCATGGCAGAGCGAGAGATCTAGTTATTATGGTTGAGCAGTATTACTATTTCTAATTCAGTGATTTTCTATCTGTTTGTATTGTTAGTGTCTATAAATTTATTTATAAACATATTTGAGTAGGTTTTGTGTTTATATTAGATGGGCAAAAAATTTTAGAATAAATATCTTTCTGAATTGTAAGTAGCATAAAGTAAAAAATTTAATGCCAAAAAATCACCGCATCAAAGTTTTGTAATTATCAAATTTGCATAAATGGGAAACAATACAAGTGACCAAAATACTTTAAATAGCTAGAAAAATTAGTTTATAGTTGCTTTTGGTAAAGTAAAAAGCTCGATGGGAGACTTTGAGAATGTTACGTTGCAATTAATTACAATCACCCTAATAGCTATTATCATTTTATCAATTGACATAGTAAAATAAGAAAAGTTCTTTAATAAATCTTATATATATTGTTACAAACTTCTCTGTGGGTTCGTGAATTGAATAGGCTTCTTAAGCAGAGCAGCGATATTAGAAAAATAAAGCTCTTTATTTACAGCACAATGAAGAATACAAAGTTCTGAGAGTCAAAAACAACAGCCGAAGTCACAGAAGTTCAACACAACAGCAACACAAAACAATACACTGATTCAGCGGGAAACCGATCAAAATCAGAGCCGAAAGCTCTCGTACTCTCTTCGGCATAAAACACAACGGAATCACCCTAAAGTATCAGCGGCTGCGAGCCCACGTCTCCACTTCACGAAATCATAAGACGAACTCCTCTCTGGCATTTCCGGTCCGCCTTATATGGTCTGGGCCAAAATAGTAGATTCATCTAGAAACTTAAAGAAACTTCTGGAACCGGAAGTTGACAAATATCGCCAACTTCGCCAATTTTGTCGCCAAATGTCGCCAAATTTGGCGACAAAATAAGTTGCCAAAACTGTCGCCAACTAGACGATATCTCGCCAATTTGGCGAGATTCCCATAGAGCTAATGTTATTTACCAGGTACTTAAGAAATTGATGTAGTTCACATATTTACATGCAATTAACATTAATACTAAGCTATTTTTCAGGCAGAATAAAAATTTTCACATAATTTAGCATTATAAACACATTTTAAATACAAAAACTGTAACATTGCCCCCTCCTTGAAGACTGCACGTCTCGGGCAGTACACTGAAGCGGAAAGCAATTACAACAAACAATTATTTCACATATAAGATAAACAAATGACAATGAAGGTATACTCAACATAACAAATAAAACAAAACACAAATATTTACAGAAATATTTACAAAATAAAATAGTTGAAGTGTATGAAACATGGTTTAAGTTGATACCAAAACTAAGTATTGTTACCATAATAAGGAGCTAAGCGATCGTAATGAACGACTCTAGGCTTAGCATTCGCAGACTTACGGATTCGAACCACGACGTCGTTCAGTCTTTTTAGAACTGTATAAGGCCCTTCCCACGATGTTTGCAGCTTTGGAGAAAGTCCTTTACGTCGATACGGGTTCCAGAACCAAACCTTGTCACCTTCGTTAAAAGTATGTCTTGTAGCTCTTGCATCGTATCGGGTCTTCATCTTGTCCGTCGCGATGTTAATCCGACCTCGGGCAAATTGATGAACGTCTTCTAACCGCGCCTGGAGATTCTCAACGTAGTCTTCAGGCGAAGAAGGCGCATCGGGTGGACGTCCGAATAGGAGATCACAGGGGAGACGGAGTTCACGACCAAAGAGCATTTTTGCGGGAGTAAAGCCAGTAGTTTCATGGACGGCACTTCTGTAAGCCAGGAGGAACAGCGGTAGTTTCTGATCCCAGTCTTGTTGGTTCTTAGAAACAAGGTGGGTTAGACCGTTTAGGATCGTTCGATTAAATCTTTCTACCATGCCGTCCGATTGTGGATGTAAAGGGGTTGTTCGTGTTTTATCGATTCCCAGGATTTTACAAAGTTCTTGGCAGACAACAGAAATGAAATTTCTCCCTTGATCGGAGTGGAGTTGCAGGGGCGTTCCAAACCTTGAAATCCAATTCTCCACTAGTACTTCTGCCACAGTTGTCGCTTCCTGATCGGGAATCGGATATGCCTCAGGCCATTTCGTGAAATAATCCATGACAGATAAAATATATCGGTTATTGTCTTTTGATCGTGGAAAAGGTCCTAAGATGTCGACCGCAATTCTTTCGAATGGTGCCCCTACATTGTATAGATGTAGCTTTCCGCGACTACGTCTCTTCGGTCCTTTACGGGCTCCACAGGCATCGCAGGTCTTGCACCATTTTTCGACATCAGTTCTTACATTATTCCAATAAAACCGCTCTCGAACTCTCTGCATGGTCTTCATAACTCCGAAATGGCCACTTGTTGAACTATTGTGTAATTCTTTTAGTACATCAGGTATTCGTGATCGAGGGAGTACTAACTGCCACCTTGATGTTTTGCCATCTTCGGACTCCCATTTTCTATACAGGACGCCGTTTCGAATGTAAAGAGAATCCCAAAGAGCCCAGTACCGTTTGAAACCAGGACTTAGACTAGAGATGTCTTGCCAAGAGGGTCTTACCCTGGACGACTCAATGCGTTCCATAATGGATTTTAGGTCAGGATCCTTCATTTGTGCATCGCGGACTTCTTCATCACTCCAAGGGTCTAACTGTGATGTAGCTGACGCCGTGATCTGACGCACAACTGGCACTGTTTTCCCATATTTCGTCTCAGCTGTAGAGCAAAAGCGACAATTCCCTGGACATGGTTTCCTGGACAAGGCGTCTGCATTTCCGTGCAAGGATCCTTTGCGGTGTCGGATTTCGAAGTCGTACTCCTGGAGTTTCTGTATCCATCTAGCAATCGGTCCCTCTGGGTTCTTGAAATTCAAAAGCCATGTGAGAGATGCATGGTCTGTTCGGAGCAGGAATTTTCGCCCGTAAACGTAACTGTGAAAATTTCCAACAGCCTTAACGATGGCAAGCAATTCTTTCCTGGTGACGCAATAATTTCGCTCGGGCTTCGACAGGCACTTACTCCAGTAAGCGATGACACGTTCTTGGCCGTCTATTTCTTGGGATAACACTGCTCCTACGCTTGCATGGCTGGCATCCGTATCCAAGATAAACTGTTTATCAGGATCCGGATAAGATAAAATAGGCGCGGATGTTAAAGCCTCCTTCAAGCTGGTAAATGCTACCTCACATTCCTCGGACCAAACAAATGGCCGTTTGTGCTCAGTCAAGCTATGAAGTGGTCTTGCGATTAAAGAAAATCCTTTTACGAACCTTCTATAATAAGTGCAGAGCCCTAGAAAGCTGCGCAGCTCGTGCACATTCCGAGGTCGACTCCATTCTTTAACTGCTGCCACTTTTCGGGGGTCAGTTCTTACGCCTTCAGACGAAATTATGTGTCCGAGGTAGCTCACTTCACGACGAAATAGATTACATTTTGATGGATTTAGTTTCAAATTGGCTTGTTTTAATTTTCCCAGCACCTTCCTCAGACCATTAAGATGCTCTTCAAAATCTCGCCCTCCGACAATAATGTCATCTAGGTAAATAAGACAAGTCTCAGGAGAGAGTCCTCTTAACACTGTCTCCATGAGGCGCTCAAAAGTAGCAGGTGCATTGCATAAACCAAAAGGCATAACTTTAAATTGCCAAAGTCCTTGTCCACTCGTTGTAAATGCGGTCTTTTCACGATCAACGGAATCCATCTCCACCTGCCAATAACCACTTTTTAAATCAAGAGTAGAGAACCACACATTCCCAGATAATGTGTCCAAGGTGTCATCTATTCGGGGAAGAGGGTAACTGTCTTTCTTGGTGATGTCATTTAAACGACGGTAGTCCACGCAGAATCTCGTTGAACCGTCTTTTTTTCGGACCAAGATGATGGGAGAAGCCCAAGGACTTGTGGAAGGTTCAATGACGTCCTTTGCTTGCATATCCTTTAAAAGATCTTTTACCTCTTCCACTTTGGCAAACGGTAATCTTCGAGGATGTTGTTTAATAGGAGGATGATTTCCTGTGTCAATTCGGTGTTTTATCAAATTTGTTCTTCCAAACTCCTCGGATGACTTGGGAAACAGTTCCTTAAATTCAAAAAGCATTTTCTCTGCAGCGCTTTTCTGTTTTTGGGTTAATTCTGTTGTTTTTAACAAATCCTCCGTCAAATTTTCAGATGACACATTTGATGTTTGGCACGAACTCTTCTCAACACAGGTCACTGGGGTACATGTGGCCAACACCTTACCTTTCTTAATAATTTTCGGTTTATCGCTTACATTGGCACATCTTACTGGTATGACTTCTTTTGTAATGTCTACAAGTGCTGAAGCTACTAAAATCCCTTTTGGAAAATCTTCTAAGTCAGGAAATTCAAGAATTCCAAGTCGGAAATTTTTCTCTTGGTCTGTGTTTCCCTTCAATATTAGTTCTTGCCTAGCCGGTATAGTAAAATCCGATGAAGCAATTACTTGATAAATGGGTTTGATTTCACTTACTCCTTTTCGAAACAGGGTTACATCTTCTGTCGCAGAATGCAAAGAGCCATCTTTAAAGTCCAAGATAAAATCATATTTCTCTAAAAAGTCCAATCCGAGGATAAAACTGTCCGTAATTTTAGCCACATAAACAGTATGTTTATATGCGTTATTTCCAAAGGTTATCTTGATGTTAATTTTGCCGATAATCGGAATTTTGTCACCGGTCACAGTCTGGA
>JAPMOQ010041253.1:502235-513191 GCA_026543055.1 Argiope trifasciata
TTAATATTTTTATAAAAATATTTAAATATTTTTATAAAAATATTAATTTTTTAATAAATTTGATCTTTATTATTACTCTTACAATATTCATTACTTTACTGAATATTGAAATGCAAAAATTAGCAAAGTTCATACAAAAATATTTTCATTTGAGCCTTTTGTTATTTCTGAAATTGGTTGCTATATATTAACTTTGCCTAAAACAATAATTGCAACAATTTATTTGGATTTTTTAAAGATATTGCCATTTTTTCATTTGAGCTCTTTGTTATTTCTGAATTTATTGCTAACTAGCCGCCTTTGGCGACCAGATGGTTCGCCATGAGTAATGGGTTCTAAAATTTTCAATTAAATCACATATTCATTAGCCTTGAAGTAACTCCGGGTATTGATTGGCCTGAAATTAATATTTTCTTTAAGATGATGGACTGAAAGTTCTAAAAGAACACGTTTTCCTAATAATGTTCCTTAATTTTATAAATCAGTCAGTTTTAATGATTGATTTAGAAGACTGGTTGGTGTAGCAACTTTTATTTAAAATATTAATAGAAATATTTTGTAAAATATGGCTCACAGAGCAAAGTATGAAGAAATCTAAAATTCATTATTCATAAATGCATTGTTTGACTCAAACTACATAAAATGTAATTATTTTACTTCATTTAGATCAAATTAATAATATTAAACAATATATATGCCTATTAATAATATTTTACAAATTGGCCATTGGAAAGGAATTTGAATGCATATCTTGTATAAATTTAATCCTGTATAAATAAAGATAATTGATTCAATTAATGATTTAAATATTGCAAAGGATCATAGAATCCTTTGCCTTGCCTTTTTAAAAGAAAATATCACATTTTATATTTATTTTATTTTATCCAGTCACGTGCTAAAAGTTGCCATTTCTTACTTTTTAATTTGCGATGATAGTTTTTTTAAATTTGAACTTCTGTCAAAGTGATGGCAACACGATGATAAAACCTAATTTTTTCCCTTTGACGTGCTTTTGCAGGTTTTATAGAAACATTAGCTTTGCATTTATTTTTTTAGAAACTATCACATTTTATAATGAAAAAAAAAAATTGAATTAATGATACAGATATTGCAAACGATAATAGAAATATGCCATTAAGTCGGGATTCCAATGCATATCCTGTCTAAATTAGATCAGGTTTACCGTAAAGAAGATTTATTGAATTAATTATTTAGATATTGGAAATGATCATAGAATCCTTTGGTTTGCATTTATTTTTTTAGAAAATATCACTTTTTATATTTATGTTATTTTATCCAGTCTCGTGCTGAAAGTTGTATTTCTTTAGAATTGATTTGCGATGATAGTTTTTTATTCGAATTTCTGGCATTCTTTTATTTTATCCAGTCACGTGATAAAAACACTGTTAAAATATTTCTTTAAAAATTCGTTAAAAATAGAAGCTTACATTATAAATTAAAAAAAACTGATACGGTTAGAAAGCTAATTTTTACATCTTTAAATTCATGTAAAAATCATGTTTGTCCGATAATATTTTCGGAAGTTATAGCGGGAAAACGTCGAAATTTCGCTTAAATTTTAATTAATTCAAATTCTAATTAAAAATTCGAAAAAAGGACTGCGAGGCGCACATTCCCGACCTCCAAGGTATACATGGACCAAATTTAGTAGCTGTAGGTCTAACGGTCTGGCCTGTAGAGCGCCAACACACACACACACACAAACACACGCACGCACGCAAGCGAGCGCGCATACACACACACACACATTGAGCTTTATTATAAGTATAGATATTAACTCTGCCTAAAACTATGATTGCAATAGTTGATTTCAATTTTTTAAAGATATTACCAAAATGTCCAGCAATAGAGCTTTTTGTGGCATTAATGATCTTCAACGTGTATCCAGCTTCAGATATTTCACCAATAAAGGAATTTCGATGCTGGTTTGAAACCTAAAACCAAAAGATGTATAAAGATTTCAACTACTTTGGAAATTATAAAAGAATTAAATGGAGAAAATATCATTCGTATAACAAAAGAATCAAAGCTTTCTATTTGATCATGGAAATAATTTTTCAAAGACAGTAACATATTTCTTGAAAATGATTATACATATCTGAGTCAAAAAGTTACTTGCCTTCATTTGTGAAAATTTCGGTGAAAGACAATTTTGATGAAATTTTGTGGCAACACTTCAGAAATTTATTAATGTTATTTAGCAATGTTTAAGCGATTATTTGGGGATTATAGCCTTTGTCGCTCCATATCCCAAAATATTTACATTCAAGATTCAAGCGATTATCGCATTTATATTTATTTGAGTTTTTGAGTTATCTTTATATATTTTTAAAAAGTACAGACCAACAGATGGTCAATTCCTTGATGAATTTAGACTCAAAATATGATGGATGAGTTGATTATATTTATTATTTCCATGAATAGAATTTTATTCCACTAATTATCTTCGTTTCATAGTTATCATGCAAAATTATGTCTCAGCAGTCGATTAGACACATTTCCTTTGAACGAATTTGCTGAAAATGTGATAAATATCTACAAATTTTATGTAAATGCTGTATACTAAATTTCTTTCTTCTAGTTCAAAGCTTTTCTGACTTATTTTTGTCACAGACTGACAGACATTTATTAAAAATCTGTTTCTTGAATTCAGGAAAATTTAAAACATGGATAATTTTCAAATTATCGAGTTCGAATTTATTGACGATTACAATACTTTCTCTATACTGCATGTACGAGAAAGCAATAATTATTGTTATTGTTGACACTTGTCATTGACAAGCCCGCTGACTAAAAAGCCATTGCGATTTAATCCGAATTGTACGTCTCTTTCTTTTTTCAGTAACGCCATCTAGGGCAAAGATTAGCTACTCATACGCCAGAACCCATTTTACTGGGTGGACTTCCTTTATATATGTCTCATTCAATCATCCACAGATCGTAATTTAGACCTGGATCAGAGAACGATCAATTCTGAACAGTACCTCCTGTTCTATGGACCACGGTGGCCTGGTGGTAAGGTCTCGGATTCGGAACCGGAGGGTTTCAGGTTCGGGACTCCATTCCACAGAAGAACCATCGTGTACCGTCGTTTAATCTGTCAGGCCAAATGTCCTCACGCTGGTGTGGTGTGGCGTGGAGAGGGGGATGTCAGCTCAGGTGTCGTCCTCGTCATCTGACCGTGGTTCAAAATGACGAGGTCCGTCCCAAAATAGCTCTCGTGTTGCTTTAAACGGGACATTAATATAACTAAACTAAACTAAACTAAACGAAACCCCCTGTTCTATTACTTTCAACTTGGAGGACTTTGTAACCACAACAGATGTATACACGTGCCAGTCACCACACAGACAAAGATTCTTCGGTCGGCGGAGTTCGAACTCTCAACCTAAAGGATGGGATTCCAACCCCCTACTAACCAAGCTATCTCGTCCTCAGCAATAAGTGTTGATGAATCGAGCTGATTTCACTTTAAAGGATTTAAGATTCCACTCCGGGTTCTGTGATGAATTAGATACAGAAATTTCAGTGATTCTCTGCTAAGATTTATTGCTGCATACTTTTTTTTAAATTTCACCCCTTTGCTGATTGAAATGATTAGGAACATATCATAAAAAAAGTTTTTCAAGCCTACTCTAAGTATGTTCATTTTAAATATATCTGCACATTATGTGAATAGAGGAACCAAACAAGAACAAATTCATTAATTATTTATTTAATTGAAATCCAATCAAGAGTTTCATAAAACTTTATCTGAAATTCAAATTTGATTTCTAATATCATTAACCAGTTATTTAAAAACTGCAACGTAAAACACACACACACACATTCGTAGATCAATTATTAAATTAATATTCCGTATTGACTTTTGAATTATTTAACTAATTTATTTGAAAAGCAAGATATCAGAAAGAAAGCAATTTAAAGAAATCTACTGAAAGTTATTGGATTCAGTTTGACACATTTGGAATCACATTTTAAAAAAACTTACCTACTGAGCCCTAAAAGAAGCATGCATTACCTTAAATTGCTCAAAGTCTTTATATAACATTGAAAGAAGGAGAAAGGTTTAATATAGAAGTGGTATCAATTACAAATGATCGCCATGATTCCAAGAATAATTGTTTGATTGTATTAAATATCAATTCTCATTTTATCCTTCTCCACTTCCTTTATCCTAAAATAGAATCTGCCGTCATTTAAACTGTGCGCAGCACAGCTTATGCACCAGAGTCTAGACATTTACGTTATATATATTCTATATGATTGAAGATTCTTTCAATGCTGTCAAGTTTTTGGCTAATTATTTATTGCAATTTCTTTGTCTATTTGTTGCTGTATAAATAAATGCTTTTGCTGTTTGCAATATTTGCTGCAAGTCTACAGCATTTAAGAAAAATTTATTAATTTAATGTCGAGATTTTCTGTTCCAAAGAAAATGGATGGAATTACTCAATTTCGAAAATGTAATACACATTTTCTAAAGGTATATTATTTTTGCATGCAAATAGTTTGACTCACATGAATATAGAAATTTTGATCATTAAAACTACCCATGGGTTTGATGCTTGTAACTTCCAACCCATACATGTTTCGCACCATCTCAACAGCTGATTCTGCTGATAGATTTGGCTTTATGATATTTTCAAGATCCATTTTGATCCGATAATCTATAAAAATAAAATACACTTTTCATTAAAAAAAATTGGCCCTGAGATAGACGGCCATAATGTAAACATGAAAGTTAAGAGAAAACACACACACACACATACATATATACAGGGAGTCCTTGAATTCATGGGCCACGGTCACAATATAAAATATTCCATAGGAATCATGCGGCCTGGTGATAAGTTATCGGCTTCGGGACCGGAGGGTTTCAGGTTCGAGACTCCATTCCACTGAAGAACCTTCGTGAGAAGGGGTCTCTAGCACGTTAAATCTGTCAGGTCAAATGTCCTCCTGCTGGTGTGGTGTGGCGTGGAGAGGGAGATGTCACCTCAGGTGTCGTCCTCGTCATCTGACCATGGTTCAAAATGACGAGGTCCGTGCCAAAACAGCCCTAGTGTTACTTTAAAATAGGACGTTAATGTAAATAAACTAAACCCATAGGAATCACGATCTATTATGGGTAGAAGGCTGCCAAACCCACAATTTTTTTCCTACACTCGGGTAGCGAGAATCCACCACCATGTCGGAAGTTTCTCATCTTCGTATTTAAGATCCCTCGCCCTGAATGAGAGAGTCGTATTTCTCGTTCAGTTTGGCTTATGCATCTTTGTGATTCATGCAAAAATTAAACATGGTTTGAGAAGATTCATCTCGTGATATTAAAGAACATTAAAAATTCTACCAGATTCAATGGTGTATTAAATTCTTTCAATTCAATATCTATGGGAATTACCGGGAATGTTATCCCAAAATTTAATATTTGAGAGGAATTTAGAAATCTGGTTTTAATTCCATCTTTCATATTAAAGCAGTCTAGTTTAGACAGTTTTTGAGTTTAATATTCATGAACAAACAGACAGATATAATACCAAAAATGTGTTTTCTGGATTCCAGAAAAAGAAAGAAGTTTGAAAGGAAAAAAAATTGTCAAAATTTCGACTATGAATTTTTTGTCTATTGCAATACTTTATGTAGAAGAAAGTAAGAAAGTTGAACTGAAGAGATCAAAACAATAAAGATCACTATAGAAAGTAAATAAAGGAAAAATTAAGGACTTAATTTAGTTGTTTAGTTTGATGTTTTATGGCATAAGGATCAAAATGAAGGTTATATTGCGCCAAACAAGTTTATATCTAATTCCAATACCAGTAAAAACAATTTCTTTAAAAGTTGTACATTAAATAACTATTGGTAAAGCAGTGACAAATTACAAAAAATCTTAATGAAATTAGGATGGGGAGTTCAAATTAAGGAATAAAAACCTATAGATTTTAAAAATACAAAAATGATCTCGTATTGATCCCTAACAAAAAAAATGGCAAAATCATTGCTATTTATTTATTTATTTTTTGTAGAAAACAAGCGTTGGGCATTAAGGTAACCGACTACGTTCGAAGGAAAATTTTTGAAAAAATGGGATTCTTTAAAAACTATTTTTGGTTTTAGATGTATTGTCAATTATAAAATTAAAAATACAAAAATATTATTTGAGAATATAATATATTTTGAGAAATAGGAAAATTTGGTGTAAATTTTAGTGAAATTTAACGAAAACGGTTAACATTCTACACAAAATTGTAATGAAGCAATCCTATTTTTCTTTGTACACCAGTTATAGAATGATGAATGAAATGAACCAAAATCTATGAAACATTTTGAGATGCAAAGAAGTTACGGATAAAAACATACATATATATGCATTTTTTCCATCAATTCGCAACTTAATTTTTCTAGAAACGCCGATAAATGGAAAAGTATTTCACCAACAACAAAACTTTTGGTTCATTTCACTGCTTGTATTATTTATAACACACGCTGAAATTTTTATGTGAATACTTCTATTAGTTTTTGGGATGTGAATGGTGGATAATTTTTATGAAAATTAAAATTGAAGTTAAAGACAAATTTTAGCAGAAAAATAAAATTTTCTGAAAATTTCTCTGGATAATAGGTTAGACTTTCCTTTTCTAAGAAAAAACAAACTTTTTGGAAGTCCGAATTACAAGAAATAACACTTCAAAAAAAAAAATTGCAAATGTGATCGAATACCAGTGTTTTCAACGTAATCGGATACCTAACGTGGATATTCAATAAGGACATGACAAGCTGTTATTCCACAATCAGAATGTGGGCACATCGGCAATTGATCATTTAATAACAGATGTCTATCTGGGAGTCTACCGTGACCGATTCCCAGATGAGTTAAAACTGTGTCATGTTTTTGATAATTCAAAAATAACCAATTTTCTATAATAAGTTTGAAAGTATGAAGTTTGTTTGGAGTTTTCTATTCCCATTGAGTTTGTCAGTTTATGTAAAGACAACTTTTTACTCGTTTATTCAAATCGCCGGCAGGTATGAATGTTTCTAAAATGCGAGTTGCGGATTTGGCACTTTTATCAGCCTCCTCGTTGCCACTGATCAATTCGACTTCAGAAGATATGGTAATATTTTCTTAGATTTTCTTTCAAAATTTTAGCCCCACTCCCTTTGTTTTTGGTAAAAGTGTCAAAACAAATAAAACTTTGTTTTTATTATCGTGCTCGTTTTCTTACATCCGCTTCTTCAACATTACAAGACCTGGTGTGTGAAAAATACCACCCAAATATTTTTAATGTTCTAAAAGCTATTGGATTTTTTACTTGCATTTAACATCCTTTTCCTTTTGTACTTCTCAAGATTCCATTAATTGTGTTTCGCAGTTTTTCATGTTTTTCTGTCTTTTTACTTCTGATATTGTATTTCAATAAATGAGTATTTTAAAAACCTTTTTTTATAATTTTACAATTTGATTGGCGTAGTATGGTCAAATATGGCTCTCGCGCCAAAAGCCATCACAAAACAAAAACAACAAACAAACAAAACAACAACTTGGTAAAGGTTACATCTAATGCTCTAACAGCCAAATGGCCTTACTAGCAAGATTGTACAATTATTAATTTTATATGTACATGAAAGAGTCACAGCCAAAAACTTTACAAATATTTTAATATAATTGCAAATGTTTAAATTTACCGCTGTTTGTTTTTACATGGTAGTCTGATCCAGAATGTGCTTCAATTAATCACAAAGTAAAAAATTTTTAATAGAAATATCACAGATAAAAAGAAAATATTCTACAGAATCCAAGTTCAGACATGTGAAATTCAGATCAAAAAGGAAAAATTTTATAATCATGATATTAATAAGGTCATATAATTACACATTTGTGTGAAATGAATAAATTAATTGTGACAATAAGGCCTCATCGTTATTTTAAGGAGTCTTATACCAAAAATCATAAAAACAAAATGTATATACAGATAAAACAAATTCTGTAACTAGAAGTACTGCTGCCTATGAAATTTTCTGGAAAACTATAAATATTAGAATCTGAAATTACATATCGTATTAAAAAGTTTAAGAACATATGTACCTAACATGTTCCGGTGCTGCATCTTTAGAATGCAGTAAATTCGGCATAAAATATCTATGTTACAGTGCAAACCCGAAATCAGTTAAAAAGCGAATTAGATAGGCAAAATGCGTTTTAATTAACAGCTTTATGAAATATCCTAATTAACTAGGGAAAACTCATTCTAACTGACAGCTCTAGGGAGAACTGGTCTTCTCTAGTTATTTCTGGTTTTGTACAGTTAACATCCTATGAATCTAGATTTGTTGCTTACGTGAAAATAAAAATAAATAAATATAATAAAATATGAATTAAAAAATAAATAACAAAATATTTTTTTATTCATTTATAGGTTCTTCCCTTAAACACTATATTAGTAGTAGTATAATATTATAATTTAATACAATAATTTTGGATGAATTATTTGTCTAACAAATCAGTCAAAGAAACGAATAAATCGGGTTTTCTCTAGCTGTGTTAGCTAGAATGCGTTTTCCCCTAGTTAATTCGGGTTATCCCTAGCGCTGTTAGTTAAAACTCCTTTTACGTAATTAAATCAGATTTTGTCTGATTTCGGGTTTTCACTCTAACATAGATATTTTAATAGAACATTAAGCGATACTCTATATTTTTATAAGAAATACTGTTCCTTATATTCTATTTTATTATATAATTCGAAAATTTAAAAAAATCCAATATAAAATTCAAAATTAATAACTGTTTAAAATTTCTTATAATATAATAACTGTATAACTTATAATTATGTAACTTCTTATAAATTAATAATTATTCAAAAAAATTCTTATTTAAGAACTTTTTGTATTGGAAATTAAAGATATAATTAAAAATACTAGAACTGAAAAATAATGTACTCACTTTTGTCAAAAGAGATTTTGGGAAGTACAATTTACAGAATTTATAGAAATGGAGTATACACGTCTGAAACAGTAATAGGTTCTATTCATTTCCAAGATTAGTACTTATCAAAGGCAAGATTTTTTTAGATATCTAGAAAATGATGACATTGAAATAGATAACCAAATATTTATTTTAAGTAGCATAACTCTAGATTAAGACAAAAAAACAAACAAAAAACAACTCGATAGTATAATTGACTATCGTAATGTGTTCTGAAATAAATTAAAATACATTCATATTCGTTTGTAAATGTACTTAAAAATTGTATTCTTTAAAATATGCTTCTTAAATAATGAAACGTGATTTTTTATTAAAACGTTTTCTCAAAACACAGCAAAGTTTTTACAATAAAATTTTAGTTTATTAAAATGTCACAATCTGATTTTTTTTCTTATCTTTCAACAAACATTTTTTAAAAAATAATTATTACAATTTCATTATTTTATGATTGTAAATAAATTGCCATAAAAATCGATAAGGTTAAAAAATAAATTTAAATAAAAATTTGCCCCTTTTTTGCAGTACAAAAAAAAAATATGTACTTTTCCATTTTCAGCAACATTATTATTTTGTCTCAATATCAGTTAGAAGTCAAGTTATAGTAAACTATTGGCATGCAAGCGACGCTTATATATAAGCATTTAGAAACATGTATTTTCTGAAAAAAAACGAATTTTTTCTTAATTCTATTATATGAATGTAGTTATATCTCAAAAAGTAAGCAAGATATTGTAATGGAATTTATAACTAGTACTCGTTCTGTTATGCAGAATGCAATGAACCATGGATTTGTATTTGAAAGCTCCAGAAATAGATTTGAGATTGTTTAATTTAAATATTTTTGAAGAAATTCCTAAAGTTTTTTGATAACTAGCTGGTACCCGGCGAGTTGCTGCCTTCGAAAAAAAAAATAATATTAAGTGTAATCAATCAATGATATGGTAACGTTTCATCGAAATAGGATGAACGCTACGACAGTACATAAAATACGAACAAACAAATATTCATTTTTGTGTATTAGATTCGTGTATTCTTTTAGAATCGTAAAACTTGGTGTTCTTTCAGAATGGTAATGAAAGAAACCATTTATTGTATCTCTTGATTCGTTTAATATTTGTTCAAAATTCTGGAATTTAATTTTAGAAAAGGCGGTTAAAATATTTTCTTTTAAAATTGATTAAACATAGAAAACATATTTATACCATAAAATATGTTAATATTGTTGAAAAGATAATTTTTGAAAGTTAAGACGGTGCAAAATTACTTACACTGCAATGTTTTTGGTGATTACTGTGAAAAAAGTAAAATTTAATTAAAATTTTAAAACCTCAGAGTTGGTTTCCTCAAAACTGTCTTTCATAATCTGTAAAGTTGGTATTTCTGAGAATGAATTGCACGCCTTTTGCGTTCTAGAGCTACAAAATATTAACCTTTAACTTGGATTTAACATTTCTACAGAAAATATTGTCTCCTCGGTGAGTTATTTGGAGATTAATCCTTTTTAAATGGGTACGGTTTAAATTCGATTTTTTTTTTTAAGATTTTAGATAAATGTATCTTCCCTATAACCAATCCGTGTAAGCAATTAGCTGACCAAGTTTATTTGCAATCGGATGAACGGTTTAGGAAGTCATAAGAGAAATACAGACAAAAATTTATTTATATAGTCAAGTAAATTATTAAAGAGTATACAACAAAGTTTCGGAGAGATTACTGCCATTGTGGAGTAATGCGCAAGATTGGATGTTTGCCTCCTTCTTCAGAGCTTTTTGTGGTAAATATTTAAACACTTTTGTGAGATGCGTGAATGAGCCCCCCCCCCCTGTATAAAGGGGGCTGTGCAAGCGAATGTGTGTGTCATCTTCGTATGAGCTAGAAGTCAGACTTCTGCCCTCTGGGTGCTCAGTGGTCTTTACCCTCAGAAGGTACTGCACCCCCTTTCCGTGGAAACA
>JAPMOQ010041253.1:513291-630479 GCA_026543055.1 Argiope trifasciata
TATATATATATATATATATATATATATATATATATATATATGTCTTTTAGTAGTCATAATTTTCATTACAATTTCTCCTCCTCTTCTTCTTTATCTTGTTTGTACCAAGATTGCATTTAATGTACTATGACCAAACATACACAATAAATTTCTTTTTTTTTTCCTTTGCATTTAGGAATTAAATATTTTCAGAAGTTTAAGAAAAATTAATTTCTGACTTTTCTAAAAACGAAATGAAGTAATTTTTTTTTGCTTTGCTTCTCTGTGATTAGTGAAAACTGAATAAAGTGAACTCGAGTCAGTTAATTAAAAACATTTAAAGCAATGGGAATGGTCTTCCTTGAATTTTCTCGCTTACTCTCTAATATTGGAGATATCCCAGAGAACAATTTCCATGCCACTGTCTTTCAATAGTCGAGAAATATTAGCCTTTGACGTGAATTTACTGTCTTTGGAAAGTTTTTCAACGACTAATTCCTCGCATGTTTTTAATAATATCCGAAAACAAAATTTGTATTTTGTCACATTTTTCTCAACCGACTGAAACGAAAATTTACTGTAGAATTTCTCTTACAGTCGCAATATCCTATGTGAAATCATGGCTTTTTGAGCAGTCATGTTGACTAGTCATGGCGTTTTGAACAATCGCTTTCATATTTCTGAAAGTATAGACAAATTGAAGACCAACGCTTATTTAAATTTCGTTCTAAATTTGATAGGTGTCAACTCAATAGGCGTTGAATAAATGTACCACATTTTATATATCTAGATCTTTTCATTTAGTTGTTATCGAGCTAACTTTTATTCGAATAGCCTGATAGCTAAATTTCCTGAAAACAGAGGGTGCTCAAAAGTTGTTGGAAATCTACAAGTTTGGTCTAAAAATTGCATGCCAAGTTTCATTCGTCTAGCTGAAATTTTTGAGTTATATATCTCTCAGATTAGCATTTAATTGGTAAAATGTTTTTTCCCGAACTTAGAGAGATCTAAATTATGGAGATATATCAAAATCTTGAGTTCTAATTTTTTGACGATTACAATACTTTCTCTTTACTTCTTACAAGAGGTGGTAGAAATTTTGAGAGATAAAAGCGCAGCATTGCATTTTAATCAAATATCATCATTGAATTACTGTGCGTGCATAGTAAAAGTTGTGCATATTACAAAATAAAATGCGAAATAAAAATTACACCTTGAAGTTACATCTGAAGAAATTAATGTTTTATTAGCATAACTAGCTTTTAAAAGTGTTAATGAATTATCTAATGAATCAGTAGATTGATGGCCTGAATATTGATTGTAGTTAATGAATTGCGAAGACTTTGTTGAAATCAATTATAACAGAGGAAGCAGTCTCTCCAAAACGTTCTCTCATACTTTCTAATAATGATGTTATCCTGGAGAATGCCTTGCATTGGAATGCTTTATAATTATAGTGAAATATTAATTTTATAGTTGATTTCGTATTTTTACTGAATCTATAGTTCAATCCTTCGTGAATTTTTTAATGATTAATTTTTGGTATATGGTTAACAGTATTCGGCAATCGAATATGAGTTTCAGTCGAGTTTTTTAATGCCGACTGAAATAAAAATTTTACTTACAGTGACACTTGTAGTTAAAAAATTACATACCAAATTTCATAGATTTAAGTAATTGCGTTTTTGAGTTATAGCGCTTACATCTTTTTAAAATTATAGACCTACAAACAGTCAACCCATGGTTGGATTTTGATAAAAATTTGATACATATCTTCGCTGTTGATTTTAAATCTGTGTATCATATTTTATGTATCTAGCTCTTTCTGTCTTGTAGTTATTATGTTAACTTACATTCGGACAGGAAGATTTCCTCTGAACGGATTTTGTTCAAAATTCGATGACAGTCTACAAATTCGGTTCCAAAACTCATCTTTTTAGCTCAATTTTCTTTTTTTTTTTTTCATTATTATTATTTTGTCAGAGACAGATAAATGGACGTTTTTCTCAAATGTGTCTTTCAAACTCAGGGCGTTTTAAACGTAGAGAATCGACAAAATCTCGAGTTCTAATTTTTTAATAATTACTATACTTTCGCTATATTTCGGATATGAGAAAGTAGAAATAGTACGCCATTGGAATTAGTATTATTAAATAGATAATTTATTGCCTTAACATGTAAGAAAATAGTTTTTGTGTGATAAGTTTTTCTGTAATTATTTATAAAATGCAAATGCATATTCAATGTTGGACATAATGGAAAGATGTATTTGTTAATTTGAAGATAATAATAATAGCATTGGTATTTTGAATTCATTCTGCATCATTAATAGAAGTTGGCTCAAGCCTCATGTCCAGAATTTTGTCTGGGTTTACGGCTTGGCATTTATATATGATATTAAAGTCTGATTTCCGCAAAATTTAAAAGATTAACCACGAGAATCAGTATTTTTTCTAAATTAAGAGAATGTGTCCCTGAGAATGTCTTATTCTTTCTTCACTGAAGGCAATCCTAACCATCCACAGAGCTTTTCTTTAAAGTAGGATATTAGGCCAGTCAATCTGAGAGATGAAAATTTATTTAAAAAATAAATTGTTTTAGCATTATTGATGAATTTTAAATTAATTTACATAAACTTAACAAGTTGATACAGCGTATTTCAAAAAGGCATCTTCATAAATTAATCATTTTTTAAAGGCATTATTATTCAAAGTCAACTGTATTAAACTTTTTTCACCATGTTACTGTTTCAAATTGGGTATAAAATAGAAGAAAAACTACTAATGTTTGATGTTCCATGTAATAAATAATGTACATTTTAGTTCCAATCTATTGATTATGTCATTTTTGCATCTAGTTAAATATTTTCACTTACCCGGTAAATAATTTTTAACTTTAACCTTATCCTTTTGTCCGCAAAGTTCAAAGCTGTTTGTTTATATTTGTGAAGCAAATGTTTGTCTCCTTCTGTATCATAATTGAGTGATTTATTTCCTTTATTTTTTTTAAAATGAGTTTAAAAAATAGTCTAATTGTTCTTTGGGTATACATTCTGTACGTTTTAGGAATATGGTTTTTTCTTTCTGGTTATTTATTAAAAAGAATCGTGGTTCATCAAAACAGCACAGTTATTGATAGCATTGGAAGAAATATTGATTGCAAAAATATTTTATCCTTGCGACAAATGAACTTCCCAGAAAAGAAAGAGAAATTACCTCACTATTCAAACAATAAAAACTACTTAAAACGTTTTGACCGAGCGATAATTATAGTTATAGACGCTTTACGTTACGATTTCGTTCAGCACCATCCTGAAGATACCGAGAAAAATTATTACCGTAATAAAATGCCTGTGTTCAAGGAGATAATGGAAAAGAATGAAAACAATGCACTTCTTTTTGGTTTGACTGCAGATCCCCCAACAACAACTTTACAAAGGTTGAAAGGCTTGACCACAGGAAGCCTTCCCACTTTCATTGATCTGAGCTTAAACTTTGCTAGCTCTGAAATCAGCGAAGATAACTTTATTCGCCAAATGAATAAATATAATAAGAGAATTGTGTTTATGGGAGATGACACATGGGATAGCCTTTTCCCAAATGCTTTTCATAGGAAGTTTCCGTTCCCATCTTTTAATGTGAAGGTATGTTTTTTTCCAAAATTTGAATCTTTCTCAATTATTTAAAAACATTTTAAAAATACAATATTTTAAGTGCTTATTTGGGAATTTTAAAGAAAAATCATGGTATACGAAAATAAGAATTCGTTTTTAGTACTTTCCATCAAATCTGATTTTTAAAAGAAAATTTCTTTTACGTAATAAAGGACACTGAAAATTAAAAACAAGCACTATGTTTTGTTTATTTATATTTATTCTCATATTATTTATGGAGATGATTGATCGTCATCAGAGGGTCATAAGTTTAAGATTTTTTATCATTCACTATGTCCCAGTCTATTGCACTATATTGTGCGATATTAAATGATATTACACAATATTCCAAAATTGATCAATGTTGTACAATATTTGTGTGCTACTATGGGTACAGAGCTTTTTTTAACCATTGGTCTAGTTAAGCTGTAGCTTAGAGGTGCATTTGATTCAAGGATGGCCCATAGTATACTCTGTTCATTTTATTTTGATTGTTACCCGAGAAATTTTCTAATTATAATCTTAGATTATGTTCTATAGTAAAAGTAAAAACAAAATTAATTCCTTATTTACCAGTTATAGATTTTGAAAATTTTCCCAAACGTACATATCAATAATTCATTAGAAAATCCTAAACAATGTGTACAATTGAAAATGCCTATTTTACTATTAAGTTAAAGTAGATATTTCTAAATTGTATTATAATAATGCGTCAGAATTAATTTTTTTCAAATTATTGTACACTGTATTTAAGAATATTACATTATTGTATGTTATACTATACAGTATTGTACTGTACTTCTCTGTTCTGTACATACTTAAGTACTCTTACTTTGGCATTTTTGTTAGTCCATGTGGATCCCAGTTATGATTCTTGTGGTGTGCCTTATGCTGTACCATGGTGGCTAAATGTATTAAGATGACTATGATCATACAAGTTGTATTTCTAATCTTATTGTGTTACTGAGATTTAACTAGAATAAATATTCAACTATGTAAATTTGAATAAGTACTTTGTTTCATATATTAAAATTTATAAAGGCTGATGATGACTCTACAAATGATAATGAAGTAAACTAATAAGCTGAGGTGTACGTAATAAAAATGATGCTGAGAATTGCAATGTAGCTAAAGATGATGAATGCAATCTATATAAATAAAAATGAACATTTGTCTGTATGTCTCTTATGTGGTGCTGTGCCCCTCATCCGATTGCGATGAAACTTTGAATACTTATTTTTGGAACTTACTGGATGGTTGTAGGCATAGTAAAACTATGTAATCTTTCTAAATAAAAATGAATGTTTGTCTGTATCTCTCATATGTGGTGTCGTATTGCTTATCAGATTGCGATGAAATTTTGCATACTTATTACTTGCACTTATTTGTTTCTGCTGAAGATGGAAAAACAAAACAAAAAAATGTTGCCAACCCTAAAGTTTTATTTTAAAA
The DNA here is from genome assembly GCA_026543055.1 of Argiope trifasciata. Taxonomy (NCBI): domain Eukaryota; kingdom Metazoa; phylum Arthropoda; class Arachnida; order Araneae; family Araneidae; genus Argiope; species Argiope trifasciata. Next base: position 518,375 of record JAPMOQ010041253.1, read on the forward strand.
AAAATAGAATTAATATTATTTACACTTCTCCTTTATATCCCTCTCAATTTCAATAGATGTATACATTTCTGAAACGAAAATAAAAATCATTCTTTCTATCCTTCATGATGAAACAAGACAGTTATTTTAAATTTCAAACAATATTCCCCAAATTATTTCTTCTATGTCAGCAATGCGTTGGGTACCAGCTAGTTCTTCTATAATATATGGTTTATTTAATTATAAGAAGTGGCGCAAAGTCACACTGCAACTAACAGTAAGCATTGCGTTTGGTTTCAAATCTAGTTCTAGCTGGTTATAACCCACACAGTTACAAAAGGGAGAAACCCTGGAAAGGAAGTTTGCCGACTTGGTACAATTGTAACTAAGTACTGAACAAATATTTAAAAAAAAATCATTACAATTAGCTAATGTGGTATTGGAAGAGAATGGTATAATTCTCATTTAATAATAATTTTTTTACAATATGGTTACATTAAATTATTTTTATTATTAGATTAAAATTAATTTAAAAAAATCCTCTGTTTTATGTATATAACTTTTTTTATAAAAAGAATGCTATTTTAGATTATACTTTTTTTTATTATATTATATAATTTTTTTTTGCATTCATCTTGTTTTACAAGTGCATTTTTTTTTTTTTTGTTTAATGTCAAATTATGGTTTCTTTATTGAATATGATGCTTGAACTTAATTTTCTTCTCTAGCATTTTCATTAAAGGTTAAATTTTCATATTTAGGATTTAGATACTGTCGATGATGGGATATTACGGCATTTGTATGATGAAATGGAAAAAAATGATTCAGAAGTTATAATTGCTCACTTTCTTGGAGTTGATCATTGTGGTCATCGATATGGACCCAAACATCCAGAAATGTCCAGGAAATTACTACAAATGAACAGTGTTATTCAGTAAGTACAAATCATTTACCTATTTTTTTAAAAAATTTTTGATTATAAAAGATTTTTATGTATTTAATATTGCTGCAGAATATTTTAAAATCTTGTATTTAAACATTAGATTTTCTTTTCTTAACCCTATAAGTATAAATTTTAATGTCTTATAATAATAACTGAGTTTCTGCTATTTTAAAATGTAAAGCAGAATATCATAAAGTCAGTGCAGTTTTATTGTTTGGGTAATTTTTATTATTTATAATTAATAATTTTTGGTGGTTTATAGTTGTTTTTAAAAAATTCCTAAAAATCTAAAATTTATTAATGCTATAAAAATTTATATTTATTATTAATTTAATTATGAATTTTATATGTTTTTATTCTGTTGCTTATAAATATTTTGTTAATTCAGGTATTGGATTAAATCATTTAATTTTTGTTTTGATAGTGATAAGAAATTTTTTTCAAAGTGAGGAAGAAGAGAAATGTTTGCAATTTGCTGTTATTGTTATTTTTTTAAGAAATAAAATTATTCTAGAAAAACAGTTCTAAAGAACACATCAAACCAAAGTTAAAATCAAAATAGATTATGAGAATTTAGGAATGAAAAAAATGACCAAGTAGTGGGCGTTATAGATGTTATAATCAAAGTTTGTCTATTCAGAATGCATTATTGCTGATTCTGTCATTCAAATGATTTTTTTCCCCATTTATATAATTGAAAAATATTTCTTCTCTTTAACAAAGCGCTTATACATAACACATCTAAAAACTTCAAAAAATAATAATGTTTTTGACCATAAGTAGACTATATTCCAATATTTGAAATAAATTTTGGATTTTTATTTATTATTCATGCAAAATTAAATCAGTTCATTGTTAATTAAGACTACCAGAATTCAGTCTTGACTATAAAATCTTCTCTTGAAATTATATTATCTACTAACTAAAATTTTAATAGTTTTTTTTTCATGGCCTATTACATATTTTTCATGTAAATGAAATTCAGATAATAAAACTGTCTAAATAGAGTGAATTTTAATAAAACTCTTTGCAATTTTTTTTTTGTTGTTACTTGCAAATAAATGCATATGTTTGTGTACAGAATTTTTTTTAGATAAAAAAAAATCCTACAAATTGAAGATTGATTTTTGATTCATTCATATACCAGGTATTATAAAAATTGATGACAGGTATTAAATGATTGCTTAGTTAAACATTTTGTCTGAATAAGTCTTTAAATAACTTGTTTTTCTCATTTAATTTAAGGCTCAATAAGTCTTTTAACATAATATTATTAATTTCTATGCATCTTTCTTGTATTTGTATAGATGTAAATGAAACATTCTTTGAAGAAACAGGCATTGCTTTTTTAAACTGCGTTTTAAAGCTCATAATTTAATGAAATAGTCCATTTTGTTTTGTCAAATACCCTAATAAACTCATTACAATCTATCAAATAAGAATGCAAAAAGCTGAAAAAGTGACTGTTAAAAAGTATTCTTAACTTACATAGTTTTAGGAAAGAAATAAATGACACATCATTTTGGTTCTTTTTTTCATTCAGGCTCATTTTTGAAAAATCAAAATTTGTGCAGCTGGGTAGTTTAAGTTGAGTTGAGTTGAGTTAGTGTTTAATGGCCCAAATCCATTTTTGGCCATGCTGCACCACATCCTTGAAATTACAATATCTATTTCTGTCTGGGTAGTTTAAAGCTACTGTGAAGCAATGTTTGAATGATTATTTTTAAAATACAGATTAATCACAAATTAGAATGTGCATACTTAGAATTAATGATACATTACTTATTTCAGAAATGTCACTGAAAAGCTAAAAAATGATACAATTTTGCTTGTTCTTGGAGATCATGGAATGACTGAAAGTGGAGATCATGGGGGAGATAGCACTCAAGAAATTTCAACAGCATTATTCATTTATAGTGTGAATAAACTAACCAACTCTGAAGTGGTAGGTCTTTTCTTATACTAAATAAAACATTATGTCATTGAGTAAATTATCGGGTGTTTTCCCTCATTATATCATCTGAAATGCATTTATGAGAATTTCATTAATTCGTTTGAAATAGAACGATATCTTTTGCGCTACTTTTCGAAATTTTAAATTGCTTCATGCAATTATAACATAAGAATTGATCATGCAATAAACAAGATTCGACTTTCATAATGATTCTATAGTTAGTTGTGAATTATATGAGATTTATATAGATTTACAGACCTATATTTGTAATTGCAGAAATACTCTAAATAATATAAAAAATTGTTCTTAAACTTATTTGAGCAAATTTGTGTACTTCTGAAAAAGCTACAAAGTCTGAAACTCTGTATTGTTTCTTGATTCTATAAGTCATATTTAGAAAACTATTTTTGATACACTAATGTCTTGAAAAAAAAGGGGGTAAAAATTAGTTGGTGGAATATCTACCAATTAATACATGGCCTTTTGCCAGCACAAATAGTAATTGACTTAAAATAATGAATTTCAAAGCTTCAAAACTCTGTGACTTTTATCACAGAAATGTGGGTCTGTTTTTGTTTAAAACGTTGGATTATCAGGAATATTTTACTAATTGCTCTGGGGGATTGTAAGCAAAGTTTGACTGCATGATTTTTTTTCAATATATATTTCTTGCTCTAATAATGTGAAATATAATTCTTTACATCTTTTAAAACTTTTGTTTCATCTGCAAATATATATCTTTCTGCTTTAGTTTTAGAATTAATTATTGGGACATGGTGTCTGTAATAGACATAATATTGATATTAAATTTACATGTAAAGTATAATGCTTTAAATGTATATATTTTTATTTTTTATTTTGGATAAGAATAGCTATTTCCAGGAAATTAAAAATTATATATTTTTGGAAAATAATAGTTTAATTAATAATTATATTGATTAACATTATGGTCCATAATAAATATAAGGTATCACTATTGTAAATAAATTATATATTGATTGATCTTCTTATAGATTTTTTCATTTACAGCTTGTTTCATTTATCCATTAAAGATCCATTATTAAATCCTTTTCAAACTAAAAAAATCACATCAATTTAATTCTTAAATAATTTTTAAATGGTCAACTCTGGCTTAACCCTTTTCCCATTTTTGCATTTGCAACCTGTTTAAAAGAGTCTTAAAAATAAAATAATGCTTTTCATTTTTGTAATTGTATTCATTATTTTTCCTATTATTATTTGATGGTAATTATTGAAAAAAAAAATTAAAACTTAATTATAACTTTAATTATGTCCATTCTTCTTCAGAACATCATTTTAAACCAGCTTATCTTATATAATTAGATAGATCTGGCTTGCTCCAAGGAATATATATATTTATATGTTCGTTTTAAAGAATGCATTATGGCCTTATCATACGGTGAAATTTTGCCAGCACTTTTCCGTCTCTACCCTCGAAAACCGGTTAAGCAAGTTTCATAATCGACAACTTTTTATAACCATTTCGAAAATGTCGCCGGAAATATTTTCCGCAAACGAAATTCAACCAATCATGTGAAACTTTGAAGTGACGTCACTTTCGCTGTCGTTTGCTGACGGAAAATGCCGAAGATATTTAGCCGTGTGATAAGGCCTTTAGGTGAAAAAATTTGACTCTCAAAGTATGATTTGAAATCAAACTATGCCACTATGACTCCAAAGTAGGATTTGAAAGATTTGTCTCTTCAGAAATTGATAAAGCTTCAATTATTTAAATATATATAAAGTGTTGCCGAATTCAACCAACAAATACAGAAAGGTGATAGTAGGTATTAAGAGGATAAAGAATCATCATACAACTTGGAGTACCAAACGACATTTAGTGGATGGAAACCGGAAAAATATATTGTGTCAGAGAACTGTTAGAGACTGTAAAAAATTAATAATAATTATAATAATAAAGGCTGTTTGAGCTATGATTTTTTTAAAAGTGAAAGCACATTCTTAAGTTTCTTTTCATGCTGGTAATTTGCGAATTTGATGATCTAGGATGCCTTAAATTACTAAAAACGAAAATGCGCCTTAGGGTCCATATTTGCAAAAATATTAAAACTCGAAGAAAAATAAAATCTTGAAAATGTAATGAATTTTATATTCTATAATTTGATATAAGCTTGTAGAATGAAAACAAGGGAGTTCTAAAGATATTCAAGAAAAACTAAAATGGGAACCGGAAATATCAGTATCAATATATGCAAAGAGCGTTATGAAATCCGAAAGACAAATTCAATAACAAGGATAACAGTATATGAAAAAGTACCAGTAAACATAGGGTCTTAGGTAACGTTTATTCAGTAAAAATCGCAAAAACAGATGTTGAAAAGACAACGAGTCTGGCGAAGAGAATGCCTGAATGGAAGCGAAGATTAAGAACAAGGTAACCGAGAAGAAGCCTTCTCGGATGTAAATTTTTCATGAGTTCAAAATAAATAAATAAATAAAAGCAGTGAGGAAGCATTCATTAATAAGTATTGCAGAATTGATGACCGTTAAACTTCATTCACAAAAACACGTCAGATTTCACGAATGCAACTAAAATGTGCTAGTGCTCCATAATGCAGTAACTAAATGTTCTGGCTTACAAATGTCGGTGTTCTTTGCAATAAATCTAGAGGAACGTGCTGGAAGAAAACAAGGTACTTTGTGTCTCTGAGGCGTTCGTGCAGAAGATGCGGTCAAAATATATGATTCTGCTCAGATACTAATATCAAACTTGTGCTGTACGTTCGACGAGATAGTGATGTAGGGATTGTCGAATGACCAAATATTCGAATCATGCGTATTGATGGCACCTTCTTTCGCAAAGCATTCTTCATCTGAGAATAAAACCTTAGAGAATAAAAAAGTTTATTTTCAGACCTTAAATAGAAAAGTGTTCATCTTCTTGTGTGGCATCAAGCACTCAGCGTGCGAACTCTACTCGATTTGCGATTTTCACTGAATAACCATTACCCGAGACTATGTTTTCTGGTAATTTTTCACCTATTTAATGCTTATTATCTTTGCTCTAAATTTGTCTTTTGAATTTGGAGGCGCTCTCTTCGAACAACGGTACTGATGGAGCGATGTTTCTTGTTTCAGTTTTTCTTGAATATCTCTATAAAATTCCCTCAGTCTGATTCTACATGTTTATATCAAATTATAGAATATAAAATTTCCTAGATTTTCAAGCGTTTATTTTTTCTCTAAGCTTTGACATTTTTGCAAATGTAGGTTCTAAAATACTTTTCATTTTCTGTAATTTACGACCGCCTTGAACATCAAATCCACGCGTTACCAACGTGAAAAGAAACTTTTAAGAATGTGCTTTCCCTTAACCTTCCAGTGGGCGCGGTGGCCCGATGGTAAGGTCTCGGTTTTGGAACCGGAGGGTTTCAAGTTCGAGACTCGATTTCACTGAAGAACCGTCGTGGGAGGGGGTCTCTTGCACGTTAAATCTGTCGGGCCAAACGTCCTCCCGCTGGTGTGGAGAGGGGGGTGCCAGTTCAGGTGTCGGCCTCGTCACCTGACCATGGTTCAAAATGACAAGGTCCGTCCCAAAATAGCCTTCGTGTTGCTTTAAAATGGGACGTTAATATTATTAAACTAAACTAATCCAGCGGGCGCGGCCGCCATACCAACATGAAAGGCCGCGCGTATTTCCCACATACGGTAGAGTAAAATGTAAATTTTCAAAAGTGTGACTATTAAAATTATATTGTAAATAGCGTAGGATCAATAACAATAATTACTTTAAACATTTTTTACTTAAAAAAAAAAGCAGAAACAATATAAACATAGATTGCAATAACAATATAAAATGACCACAGGTTAACCGAACTGATTTAAAAATAATATAAATGAAATTGTTGACATTTTGACTGAACAATTTGCATATTAAATAAAGAAGTGCAAAAATACAGAATGTATGTATAAAAAGGAAAAAGTAATTGAAAGTTAGATATGAAAAGGAAGAAAATTGTTTCATTGTTATTTCATTGCAGTGTTGCAATTTGAGCAAATTTGTTAAGTTTAGCAAATTTGCTAAACATTAATTTCTCTCAAATCTCACAACTGAACCTCGTGATTTTAGTCCGCTTTTCTTTTTTCCGCTTTTTTCTCCTGACGTCGTATCTTCCACTTCAATACCTTGATCGGCTTTTCTCTTTAGCACCTTTAATTTTAGCTCACCTTTTAGAGATGCAGGTGCTTTTTCTCAACATTTTCCTTCGTAAGTGAATTTGCATGCTGTCGCCAGTCTAAAACAATACGGATTTATTTGTAAAATCATACAAAATCAGATGTGACCAAAACTTACATGAACGGTCGCGCGTATCTCTAAAATACAAATACCTGACCGGCAGAAACCTAACACTACAAATTTACAACGACAACTGAAAGTAGGTCAAAGGAAGGGGGACAAATAGCCAAGGGCAGGCATTCCCAATGCCACCAGATATATAGTTATAAAACGAAATTCATCTCTAGTGTATCTCTCACATACGCCCGCCCGCTGGAAGGTTAAAGAAAATTCAAAGTTGAAACAGTGTTTGTTATTTTTTTAATTAATTTTTTACAGTTTCCAGCAGTTTGACTCCATATATTTTTGCAATTTTCGCTTATTTAACATCGTTTGGGATCCAATGCTATATGGTGATTCTTTATCTTTTTGATGCCTACTGTCAATCCCCTAAAGTTTTCGATTGTATTCGGCAACAACCTATATATTTTCTAATTTTGTGGAAATTCGTCTAGATTTTTACAAGTGATGAGCTTGAATACTTGTTAAAATGTTTAAAAACATTTACGTAAAAGTTTTGCGATAATGCGATTTTCAGTTTACTTTTAGATAATTTTACAAATTTCATTTCCCTAAGCTTTTTATTTTTATTTTATTCTTGGTAATATTTTTAGTGACCATTTACATGTATTTATCCTCATTAGCAAACCCTATAAAATTTAAGATATCAGTTTTCTACTGTACATTCAAGGAATTTGATTTTCTTAAAATTATTTGGGTCATTAATTTTTATGTTCTATATATGACAATTAATTTTTTTCAAAATGGAGTTCAATGCAATAATTTTTAATTAACAGCCTATTAGGTTTTTTTTTTTGTGTGTGTGTGTTCTCCAGATTGATTTAGAAACTATTTCATGATTAACTTTCAACTGTTGTTTGAACTTTGTAAACAATATTAGCTTAGATGAGAACCAGTTGTTTTTGTGTAAGATTATAAATAAAATAATTTTTGTTACAATACTTTCTTATTTGATTGGGCAAGTTAAAGATATTACATTTTTCAAAATGATGTAAATAGTTATTTTTGATTGAAAAAAAATGAAAAGAATTATTTAGAAAGTTTTTTTATTGTATTCTATTTAGTTTTTATATGATTACTTTATATTATGAAATAATGCTGGATATTTATTACTTTCAGATGAATGGAATGTCAACAGTGGCCCAAGTGGATATTGTTCCTACTCTGTCTCAACTGTTAGGGCTTCCAATTCCATTTTCGAATTTGGGCAAAATTATAAGCCCTTTATTTACTTTGAATTTTAAAGACACTTGCTTCGATGAAATAACAGATTCAGCAATAGCATCTGCTTTGGCTGGAGAAGAAAATGCAATTCAAGTACAAAAATATTTACATGCCTATAATAAGATATCCAACGAATTGTCTGATTCTTTTACGATAAAAATGGAAAAACGTTTAAAAAATATAACTCTTATGTGGAAGAGGATAACTAATAATATCACTGAAAGTAGGAACATACTTTCCAGTATTTCTCAGAGTTATAAAAGCTATTTGGATGATGTTCGAAATACCTGCTCCAAGAAATGGGCTACATTTAATTTGAAATTAATCATGTTGGGAATTTTTATATTATGCTTTACTGTACTTTTTAACCTGTGGTTTTCTGAAAAACTTAGTAATACAGAGTCTATTTTTATATTTGTTTTTATAATGTTATTATGCTTTGTTGGATCATTGTATAAGTATAATTTATTCAATTTTTACACTTGGTGTATATTAGGACTTATCATATCCATTCCTTTGGTATACAAACATGTTTGGAATATTGAGGGGCTTCCTTTGAATTACTTATTTTGTATTATCATTCTCATAATTATACTGATAGCTATTTCGATTTATATTTTTATTGATTATTTAATTATATTTGGGTGGTTTATCACAATTTTTGTATATTTTCTTATAATTTGTCTTGTAAAATTGATACCTTCAGAACTATATGAATTTATAGAAAATATGTTTAGCATTCCATTTGGGGTTGTTCTCATTGTGTTTTGTACCAGCTTTTCTAATAGTTTTGTTGTAAATGAAGATTATATAGTTTTATTTCTTGTGCAATCATTGATTATTTATAGATTTTCCCCTTCTGTCATTGAATGTATTACCATATGCTTTTCAAACAATAATAGCAAGACCAAACCTAGTAAAAAAAATGTAAAAGGCATTTCTAAATATTTAATTCAACCGCTATGTTTAGTGTGCCTTATATTTTTTATAAGACTGGGTTCAGTTTTCTATAAATGTCGTGAAGAGCAAACTGCTTGTGAAAACTCTGATATTATTATTTCATTGGAAAAGTTGCATTTAAACCAATCTCGTAAGTTTGTAAGACTTGTTTTATCTCTAGCTTCAGAAATAATACCAGCTTTGCTATTTTTGGGAATTATGAGCTATAAATTTTGCATAAAATCACAAACAGTGTCAGCAGTTTGTGTGAAGTATGGAATTTTCTTTGTATGCATAATGACTTCTCTGAGATGGTGGCTGAATATTGTACCTCCGAATGTTGTCGACAAAATACTCAAAGGAAATGAAGTAAGTAATATTAATTAATTTACTTATTATAATAATCATTAAGGTCATAGATATTAGTTATTCAAATAATACCAGCAATTATATTCATAATAATTGCTGTAACAAGTATAAATTTTTACATTTGGTTTGTTTGGTTTTTGTGATTTATTGGCACAAGAGCCACTCTTGGCTAAGCTGCGCTAGACTTTTATTGAATTAAAAGAAAAATGTAGAAACCATTTAAATGAAAAACAATACAGGCTTTAAAACACAAAACACATACGATAAGCAAATGTTAAACAAGGAAGAAGAAAAAAAAAAGTTAAATGCACATCAATATCCCAATTGATTTTAAAAATTTTAAAACATTTGGATGATTTTTCTTGCCAATCAAGTCTTTTAGGTTAAGAGAATTTGACTTAAAATGGAAATGACGATGATTATCAAAGGAAGGGCATTCAGCCAAGGATGTGCCACACTATAATTCACATGACACATGGCACAAAATTTTTACATTTAGCAAGTATATTAAATTTTGCTGATAAGGAGTTTAACCACCATAATATATGTGAGCTGATATTAAGCCAGCGACAGAAGCCTCCACAAACCTTTCTCATATATTCTCTAATAAACTTGCCATGCTAAAGAATGCTTTTCATGACATGAGTGTACAATATTTATGAAATATTACCTTTTAGTGTGGATTTATCTTTTTTACTAATTTTATCATTTGATCCATGGCAAAATTTTTGGTGATTATTCACTGGCATTTGTTAAAGGAACCAAAAATCAAATTGGGCTGTAGTCAAGGTTTTTTTTTTTTTTTTAAATTTAACTGAAACAAAACTGTATTAGTCTCAAATCTCAGACATAATTTTGTATGTTTACACCCTTGCATTTTTGAATTATTACATTAACATACTTTTGAAAGTAATACCAATATATGGTCAACTTGTCATTTAGTTTACAGGCATTGGTTTACTTTCCAGGCATTTACTTTATAGATGTTAAATTGTATACCTAATCATATCTATCTAGCTCTCTTCATTTTGTACTTATCGTGTTAACTTATATTCAAACAGCTGGACTTCCTCTGAACAGATTTTATTTGAAATTTAATGGAAATTTGCTAATTTGGTATAAAGACATATCAAATTTCATCTGTCTAGCTCAAAGTGTATTTCTTGACCTCATGGAGTAGGAAACGTAAAGATTAGTCTTGAGTAGTGATAACTATAAATTCTCTATACTACATGTATGAGCTTGTAAAAAGTGGTCTCATAGATGTGTGGTGACATCTTAATAAGCCAATAACTGCCTAAAACTAAACATCGGTGGTCACTTTTAGTCACTAGTGGGTAAGTTACTCGGTTGCAAATCGAAAGATCGCTGGTTCGATCCTTGGAGGAATTCAACCTCCACATTGGCACAAATCCAGCCAACACCTTCGCCAAAGATGTATAATTTCAAATATTTTATATCCTTTAACTTCAATACATTTGTTGCATACTGACAAACAATGCTGAGATGTTGCACACTCAGTTTTTTTTCTTTCCCCCTCTATTTAAACCTCATTTAGTTTAAATGTGACTGGAAATTCACTTTTATCCAAAATTTTCTTATTTGGGAGGTAATCAGTGTAACAATTATATGATATATACAAGGGGAGCACAAATGAAAAGGTACAAAACAACACTGTGAGTGTAAATAAAGACTTATTCAAAGCACAAAGCTCCCATTGATTAACGAGCTGGAGGATTCCTTAGTCCCAGAATTCCTGTGGTTGTGATGAGACACAGTCTCCTTCACAGCATCCTTAAGTTTGCCATTCAAGTTGAAGCACTTCCCTTTCAGGGGATTTTCAGGAGGCCAATACATAAAAATCTCAGATATGTCCGGGCTGTTGGGCGAATGGCCAAGCTGTTTCTGTTTAAACTTGGCCAGTTCCGCATGTGTGATCCTGAAAATGTGTGGATGTGCGTTATCACAGAGCAGAACCACATCCTCCGTGAGTAGCCCCGGTGTTTTGTTTTTGATGGACCTGTGTAGATGCATTCAGAATGTCTCTTGGTACACCCAGAATTCATGTTGCTTCTGTTTTCGAGGAATTCAACAAGTAGAGGATCTTGAACAGCAAACTCCAGGATGTTGTGACAGACTGGGTCCCTCACGGCCACAGGAATTCTGGGAACAAGAAATCTTTCGGCTCGTTAATCAACGGTATCATTGTGCTCAGGTCTATGGTATATACTTTGAATAAAGTCTTCATTTATGGCCACAGTGTCGTTTTGTACCTTTTGATTTGAACACCCCTTGTATGTGTTGCACAAATCAAATTGTTGTTTTAAAATGTATGGATGTTTTTTGTATGTAGTTTTTTACTATTAAACTGCATGAAAGTAAATTTTTTATATAAACCTTTTTGTTTAATTTACTTTTTGGTAAATTTTAAATTACTTAGATTTGTTTAAAAAACACTCCTTTAAAAGAATAATAAAAGTAAATATTAAACAAGCTAGTGCCACAATGATTTTTTAAAAACTTTTTTAAAGAATACTGATATTTTTTATAACTGGTTAAGAAATGCTTCAGTTCATTAAATTTATTTTCAATTACAGGTGTTTCTTACTCGAGCTGCTCTACTTACAAGTATTATTCTGTTCATTGGTGTTATTTTATTTCCCATTCTGTCCGAAAGACCATGGGAAGTCCCATCTAAAGAAATATACTCTTCTAGCTTCACATCAGTCTTATTTGTTCTTCTGCAAATATTATTCCTAGTCGCTGGTGATGCATTATCCCCTGCTATCATGCTCATGAGCTTTTCACTTCTATTATTTGTCATTTTGATCCAGTTATCTTTTGATGGAACAGGTAACTATATTGATCAGACTATTGAATTAAAAATATTTTAAGAAAATGGTTAAATGCATAATAATCAAATCAGTTAGTATTAAAAAGATGAATATTGAAATAAATATCAGAAAAAAATATTATATAGAACTGGCAAGTATTTTGGAATTATTTAAACAAAATAATTCTAACTAGATTTATTAAAGATTTTTTATCAGTGATTTTTTTCTTAGATAAAACATAATGCATAAAGCATTTAAAATCTATTAAAAGAAATTCTTAGTCCTTGATGTTTGAATGTACTATTCTCAACTGTCAAAATTTGTCAGATATCAGAAATATTTATTTCAAAAATCAGCAGGAATAGTCTCTGCAAGACTTTCTAAGAATGGTGTCATCCCTTTTGCTCTGTATGGAACTATGCAACTAATACCTTGCATGATATTGGAGAGCAACAGTAATGAAATTAAAAACTTTGGCATGAATTCAGCATTTCTACTGAATCTGACAAGGGAGCCATGACAATTAAACTGGTTGATTGTATCTGAAAAGCGAATTAGTATTTTAGGCAAAGAAACCAAAACTAATTTTTCTATAGAAGTACTATTTTAGTACTTCTGTGTGAAAAATTTTCACATATCAAATTTCATTTATTGAAATCTTCATTTTTTATTTTGAGTTATCATGGTTACAAACTTGTGAAAGTACAAAACAACTGATGGCCAATTCCTTGAGCTTAAATTTGTTGCTTATGTACAATTTTAATGCTAAATCTATTAGTTATTGTGCTGATTTACATTTGGATGACTGACAGTCAGGCATACCAACATTCAGCTGTCCAGCTTAAAGTGTTTTCAAATTATCATGTTCAGATATAGACAGACAAACATAGTGCCCAAATTGTGTTTTTTAAATTCAGTGAGGTGGAAAACATAGATATGTTAAAATTTCGAAATCGAAGTTTTAGACTATTATAATTCTCCATAATCTGTATATGACAAAGTAAAAATAATAGCTAAAAAGGCACTTTTGCTGGATAACCAATTAATAGAAAATATAAAATTAATTATTGCAAATATTCTATAAAGGACCAGTCAATTATTAAAAAAATATGCTGTAAAATTCAAGTTATAAATTCTGTCAATAATGTGCAGATTTTTTATACAGGCTATTACATGTTAATAGAAAATGAAATTTCTTTCTTTTGAAATGACATAATGGTTTGGAATTAAATTTCTTATGTTATAATTTTTTCCAAAATTTCACTTTTTCTCGATCTTTTTTTATTCATTTATTTATTTTTTGATTGACTACAACTGATTTTATTATACTTTTTTTACAGCTTTTTTTTATTGTTAATACTTGTTAATATAATATACAATTAATTGCTCTTAACTATGTCAATTTTCAACTTCATGTTTCTATCCTCAAGAATATATATTAGGAAAAAAGAATATTGATTATTAACTTTAAAAATTTGGTAATAAGGCTTGCCTATTTTATAAAATATATTCCTAATGCTGTGCTTCAAATTTTGTCTAGGCTACCATTCTCCAGAACAATTATTGATCCAAATTTTTATGTTGATATGGGACAATTCAAACTCCTATTTATTGTTATAAAGTGCAATATAGATTTAAAAGATGACTTTCAGGTGTGCAAATGGCAAAACAATAGCTCTTTTTTGATATTTTAAAAATAATTTATTACATATATTACTTGCATAATTACATTTTAATAATTGTGGTGTTTGTTGTAATATATAAAGTTTATTCGACTTTTAAATTTCAATTACTTCAGAAATATATTGAAATTATTTTCTAATCTTGGTAAATTTATAGTACTTTAGGTATTATGTTTGAATGATATTTAGTTTTTACATATTTAAAATCGTAAATAGGGAAATGGACATAAATATTATGAGCCCTATTTTGATTCTGAAAATATTGCCCTTAAATCCATTTAAACTGAAACTAGATATGAAATAAGTTTATTTAATGGCTTTTAATTAGGGACTTTTCGAATATACTTTACAGATTCAATAAGGATTAACCGAAAAAGGCTAAATATTTCAAAAAAGAAAGAAAGTTTATAAATAGTACACATTTTTAAGTAGATTTAAGGTAAAATAGTGCAAATAACAAATTATCAAATCAAACATATTTTAGAAAATCTGTATATCATAAAGAATTTTCAGACTAACACTAAATCTTTTATTTTAGAATCTCATTTATGGACTGATACTATTATTCTCAGTCTGTTGGCAAGGCATTGGTTTTATGCCACAGCCCATCAGTCAACTTTTACTTCGATTCAGTGGGATGCAGCTTTTCTACTCAGTCACAAAGAAATACACAGTTATACATTATCAGGTGCTTTGGTTGTGATAAACACATTTTCTTCATTCATCTTTCATGGTCTTGCCCTATCAAGTATTTTGATAATGCGAGATTCATTCTACATTACATCCCACTCCATCCTGAGACTTCATATGAAATATTTAATTTGTTTTGGAGTAAAGGTAAGAATTGGTTTATCTTGTTTGTTGTAAATAAATGATTCTTTTAAATTGGAAATTCCTATTATATTATATAGAGCATTTAAACAACACGTTTCTCCCCAGAACTGTTCAAGTTAGAAGGTATCTGATTGTAAAGTATAAAATTCTTTGTAGTATTTGGGAGCGATTCTGTTAGAAATAAAAATTGTGATGAAAATTTAATTTAAACATGAGAGTTTTTAAAGGCTGTCCTAAAATAAATGCAAGATTTGAATTTGCCGTCATCCTTACAATAAAGTTTTGGCAGCCCTATTAAAAAAAACCATTTGACAGCCAATACTTTAAGTTTAGGAAAAATGGGAGTGTTACATGATAGAATAGCATGCTAACACTAGGTATTAATTAAATAAAAAAGATTTTTTTCTTTATATTGTTATATTTATCTTCTTATAACACATAAGGCAAATGGCCTTTGCAGGCTTTGCTGATATATGCACATTCTTCTGGCAAACATTTTCATATCCACTTTGTATAAATATGTTTAAATTTCATTGGTGTACTATTAAATTTTCTCCTTCAATGCACAGATTCTTGTGGTTTTACTGGCATAGATTTTTGACTTCAAAAAATCGCAGAAAAAGAAATCCAATGGTATTAAACCACTTAATCTAGAGAGTTTATTCTCAAATAGTTTAACAACAAAAACATGTTCTCTCTAATAACACTCCATTTTTAACGTCTGTAAACTATTGGCTCTCAAATGGTACTCTTTGCCATAAACATAAATATAGCTTCATTTAAGTCTGCAATGTATTGTTGGCCTAAAATTGAATTAATGCGTTCTTGTCATTAATCCCATTTAAGTATCATGTGATGTCAATATGCAGTATATGCATATTGCATGATTTGAAACATATGAAATTAAAGTATATTATTTAACTCAATATACACTGAAGTGACAAAAGTCATGGGATAGCAATATGCAAATATACAGATGGCAGTAGTATCGCAGCGAAAAAGTATAAATGCGCAGTTCGTTTCCCAGATCTTTCATTTGTGTTCAAGTTATTCATGTGAACAGGTTTTTCGTGACTTATGACGGCACGACGAGAATTAACAGACTTTGAACGTGGAATGTTAGTTGGAGCTAGACGCATGGGTCATTCCATTGCGGATATCGTTAGTGAATTCAACATTCCGAGATCCACAGTATCAAGAGTGTACCGAGAGTATGAAATTTCAGGCATCACATCCTATCATGGACAGTGCAGTGGGCGACCACCTGCACTTAACGACCGAGACCGCCGACGTCTGTGTAGAATGGTCAATGTTAATAGACACGCAACACTTCGTCAAATAACTGCAGGAATCAATGTGGGACATACGAGGGACGTGTCCGATAGGACTTGCGGCGAAATTTGTCTTCCTTGGGCTATGACAGCAGAAGACCGACTCGAGTGCCTTTACTGACAGCATGACATCACCTGCAGCGACTCTCCTGGGCTCGTGAGCATATCGACTGTTCCCTAGACCAGTGGAAAACCGTGGCGTGGTCAGATGAGTCACGATTTCAGTTGTTACGAGCTGATGGTAGAGTTCTAGTGTGGCGCAGACCCCACGAAGCCATGGACCCAAACTGTCAGCAAGGCACTGTTCAAGCTGGTGGTGGCTGCATAATGGTGTGGGCTGTTTTTACATGGCATGGACTCGGTTCTCAGGTGCAACTGAACCGATCATTGACTGGAAATGGTTATGTTCAGCTGCTTGCAGATAACTTGCAACCATTCATGGACTTCACGTACCCACACAACGATGGGATTTTTATGGATGACAATGCGCCATGTCACCGGCCAGAACTGTTCGCGATTGGTTTGAAGAACATTCCGGTCAATTCCAGCGCATGATCTGGCCACCTAGATCGCCCGATATGAATTCCATCGAGCATTTATGGGACATCATTGAAAGGTCCGTTCGTGCCCAAACTCCTACACCATCCACACTTTCACAATTATGGACGTCTATACCGACAGCATGGCTCACTATTCCTGCAGAGGACTTCCAACGACTTGTGGACTCCATGACACGTCGAGTTGTTGCACTTCACCGGGCAAAAGGAGGACCGACACGATATTAACAGTCATCCCATGACTTTTGTCACTTCAGTGTATTATTATAAGTGAATCAGGTCAAAAGAAAAATGTATTCTTGTTTTTTAAATTGTGCAATATCTATGGCATTTAAAACAAGAATATATTAATTCGTTTTCTTTCTTTTATAGCTCTTGGGAACAGTTATTGCATCTTTCATACTTCGTCGACATTTAATGGTATGGAAAATCTTTTCACCAAAATTAATTTATGAAGTTATATTATTTATAATTACTATGTTATCTTCATTTCTTAGTCATTTTTTTATTGTAAGAATAATGTCTCTGTATCATAAATGTATTAGAACAAATCTCAACCAGATGTTCAGTTCGAAAGACCAATAAAGTAGTTTTATGCATGTTGAATATTAATTTTAATGTGAGAATGTACTGCAGAAGTTTTTTTTTTTTTTTTTTTACACAAAACATTTAAAAGTTTAAGTGAATAAAATTTATTTACAAGTACAAATTTACAGCAAAATAAATATAATCATCTATTTACAACTGGAAAGTATATAGGAACTGCAAAGGCATTTATTGCATGCGACAAGTAGATTCTGAAATAGAAAAGAAAATATGTACATGCATATACAAACGTTGCATACTTTGCAGGTGGTAGATTGTAGTCTAAGTTGTACGACAGACATGCACAATCTGCATGTTTAGAGGTATGTTAATCTGTTGCACATTAAAAAAAGTATGAGTAAAACCCACCCACCTGCAAAGTGCTAAACAATGAAACTACCTAGTGAGTTCTATTCTACCAAATACTACAAACGCTTACCAACGTTTTCAGTAGCTCTATTAAAGTGAACTTTATCAGAAACACTATTCATTCTGGATAACCTTTTTTCTTGTTTAAGAATGGACTGAAAGGCTTTTAAATCTTCTGCTTTTTGCATCCATTTATTTACCTGAAAGAGAAAATATTTGTGTTAAAACAAAAATGCATCAATTTTTAGTTGTAGTTTAAGGAGTACTGAAAATACACATTTTGCTTAAGTGGCAATATTTTTTTAGGTATGATAAATTACCTTTTGCTAATGATGATAATATAAAAATCCATTATTGGTATTGATTGATAATTTATTAAAATTGAAATCTAAATTGTATGGGAGTTAAAAATAGTAAAGTTTATTTAATGATGTTTTATTGGTCAGTAACAGCCATTATTTGCAAAGCTTTTTTATAAAAAGTAACATGCAGTCACTCATAAAATTTTTTTCTTTCAGACCTAATTCAATTTGCTTTATATTTAAAGATACTGATAAAGAAATTTGCAATTTTTTCTACAAATGTTCTGTTGTATATTGAGCTGATTAATAAACAAATTTGGCTAGTTATAAAAAACTGTCCAAAATGTTTTTCATTACATGAAACAGCTACTACTGCGATTATTGTCAGTAAAATCTAAAATATAGAGTTAACAACATCTTAAAGCCTTATCACACGGCAAAGTATTATCCGCATTTTTGTCAGCATTTTTCTGTTTCTACCCTCAAGAACCAGTCAAGCAAGTTTTTCGTAATCGACAACTTTTTTTTAACCAGTTTGAAAATGAGGATGGTGACGGAAATATTGTCTGCAGAATGCAGAGTTAATGGAATAATGACAAAATAATATATGCACTATATATTTATAATGTTTTTGCCTATTACACACGTTCATTAGAAATTTAGTAATTGCATGCGAAGTTTGTTAGTAAGTATTCAGAAGTCAAAATTTTAAGTTTCAAAATTACATGCTACATCTAAATGGCTCTTTAAAAAAAAAAAGAAATCAAACTGGTTTCATGTTAAATTTGTCACCAAAGGAAAATATACTATTAGAGGTTTGTACTATAATTGCCCAGAACACTTTTTATATAAATAAAACATGAAAACTATTCAATCTTATATTCCAACAGTTTGCATATGTTATACTGGAGACATATCAGATAAAGAACAAATATCATCAACTTTAAAATTGTTAGTACTTAATAACATAAATCTCTGGATGAAATATTCATTGGATTATAAACATAAAAATTATATTTAATAAAAGGCAGGAGATTTTTATCTACATTTATAATTTAGATTAAACAGATTAAAATATCAAAAATTATCAGAAGAAAAGAAAATTTCCATTCATGGAATAAAATTCAGCATTTTAATTATGTTAATATGGTATGTCAAAATTTTGTACCTTATTATTTTATACTATACAAATAATGCAGAAATATTTTAGAAATAAAAAAAATTACTTGTCGAAAAAGCAATGAAATAAACACCTATTTGTGGGAATGGGAATCAGAATTTTGTGATATTTTATATTAAACAAAAATGAGTTAAAACTAGTTAATATCAGCATATGAATTCATTAAAATGTTGCAATTTATTTCATATAATGCTGATACAAAATATAATTACCTCTGCATATAAAAGATCTTTTCGAGGTCCTGGTAATTCTTCTGTAATGAGTAATAAAAATGTGATTAATTAGCTTTTCTTAGCCCCACGCGAAAGATGTAGAAAGTTGTAAATATCGCAAATATACCTGACACAGCAGGAACCATTGTTTCCAGAGATTTCTGATACAGGTAACCAGCATCATCATAACAGCCATCAGCAACCTAACGTAATGTAATGCAGTATTTATATTTGATATATTTTAGCTTTAATTACTTACACATTTTCAAATATTTCTTACCAGAGATTCTGCTTGTTGAGCTAAATAGAAGGCCTTTTCAAGTTGAGGTTTGCTTGCAATCAATTCCTCTGAAATTGCACAGAGTAAATGAATTTGAATAAATCTATATTTAAATTCTTAATAATCATTCCTGTATATCTAATTATTAAGCTTAATAAAAATAATTTATAGATATTATATTGATTCTTAAATAAATCAACATATTTTCAAAGCAAAAGATATCATTTAGATATGAAAGAAAATAAACTAAAAGGTAAAAAAAGAATCAGTGTTATGTGTAGAAATGCGAAATAAAAATAATTTAGTGAAAGCAATACTCTGGAGAATATTATAAATATTAGTATAATATAAAAAATTCATTCTTTAATAAGCAGCCTAAATGTGAAAATTCCAAATCTAAGTTTTTGTTCCTTCCTTGCTTGAATTTTTCTTTTTTTCATGAGATAAATCAAGGTGGTATAATTCATGCTCTAGATTAAAGGAAAAATGGTTAAAAAATACTTATATAAATATATAATAATAAAAAATGGTATGATGGAAATACTCATCATCATGCAAATTTACATGTTGAGCTCAATGCAAAATTTTCAATGTCCCTCTCTTCTAAAGTTTTTCACTTATTAGCAAAATAATCTCAAATTAGTAATAAAAATTTTTAAGAAATCACATGTTTCTTTCAATCAAAACAATGACAGATTCAAACCTGCTATAATGATAGTGGCATTTTTTTTTTTTTTTTTTTTTACAGCTATGTTTTTTATAATGCAATAGTCATGAAAAAAGTTGCCAGCAACAACCAATTTAAAGAACACCTGTTCTGAGTACAGTTTGTTGTTCACTAAATGTTATAATGAAAATTGCATCATCATGAAAAGTAGGCTTAACTCTTAAAGTTTATCAGGTTGGCATTTGTAGTCAAATTTTTTATTAAAGTAAAATAAATCCAGTAACATATATTACATATTTTTTTCAATATACTTTATTTGAAATATATTAAAATGTAATTCTTCAATTTAAAATATGCATTGTTTAAAAACAATTTTTTAACAAAAAGACTTATTAATAACATTTCTAACGGAAAAATCTTTTATTAATTATTCAACCATAAAAAATGAGTGGGGAGAGTGAAAGGAACATTTATAATGACTGCACAGTATAAAGTCAATATATTATGATATTTTTATATAAAAAAATCCATTAATGCACTCTTTTGGCATCAGATTGCATAAAACTTAACTAAATATTCGTAATTAAATTATAATTAAATATTCATAAGTTTGGCTTACAAATATTTAATTATTCTCTCTAAAGTAATCTAAAATCATTAATATTTTTAAATATTTAAATGATGTCATTGTTTCAATTAGATGCAATAAAAAATAATTTACTAACCTATTGTTGGTGCATCATTTTTTGGTTTAATTTCTTTTTTAGAATTTGATTGGCTATTTTTAGACAAGTTCTTCAATTCTTCTGCTCTACTCACATATTCTAGAAGCTAATTAACAGACATTATTATAACATATAATTAATATCAATGAAAAAAATATATAAACAAAAACAATATAAATGCAAAAGCTGTTACCTTGCATTTAATCCCTAGATTTAATTAAAAAATGAAACATCAAATGATAATTCAGATAAAAAAAATTATTTGCTATTTCAAATATGACTCATATTTATAGAAATATTAATTTTTGGAATCAAATTTTATGACTCTTGAGATTGACTAATTTTCTTTTCATGTAATAAATCCACAATATTTTTATTAAAAATTTACTTGAACACCAAAAGGTAAAATATGTTTAGAACAATTCATTATTTTATTTTCATCTCTCTCTTTTTTTTTAGTCCCATGTTTGGTTTTTATCTGAAAGGAAAGGGAGAGAGAGAGAAAAAAAAAAAACTTTGGTCATTTGGCATATCAATCAAAAATAGACAAATCAATAGGCATGAGAAATATTACGATGCTAAATTCATAATAATAATAATTATTATTTATAATTTCAATATACTCAGAGTTATAAATATCCAGAATTTTGAGGTTCATTTCAATGTATTTTGTCTCAAGTATTCCTGTTATGTCATTTCCTAATATCATATTTAATCTCTATTATTATTTATTATTTAACATTTGCTAACAATCCGATGATATTTAGTGAAATTCAAACCTTAATGCATTTGTTTATACTTAGTGATAATAACACATAAAAGTAATGCATAGTTGTACAAATTTAAGAATAAATACCTTTTTCCTTAGTTCTCTTCGTTTAATTTGATCACTTTGAGCTAAAAAAAAGGTAATAGATATCACAGATCATATAAATTATCAAATATCTAAAATAAAATATGAAATTTTAAGCAGCAATGTAAAAAAAATAATAACAAAAAAAATTCATTATATTAGATTTAGAAAAGGTGATAAATCAATAGATTATCAAAATTAGCAGTTAATCCTGGATCAATATGTCGTATTAGAAGAATAATTTAAATGAAGCAAAGAATTTATACTTATTTTAAATGACTTTTTGATAACTTATCAATAGGTAATGTTTGTTCGGCACAGATGTTGATTAGCTGCAATTAATGAAGTTAAAAACTTTGTGTTTCATTAGCAGAAGAGTGGATAGTTGTTTGTTTTCAATATTAGAATATAATGAACATTTTTTTAAAAAAATATGTCTTAAAAGTCTCAAAACATATTTAGAAAGTTTAGTCTCTTTTGTTCTGGACTGAACAAAATGCAATAATATTTCTTCAGCTTATATGCAAATTCAAATAACATAAACATAAATATTTAAAAAATTAAAAGCATTTTTTTAGTTAGAAGTATAAATTTTTCTCTACTATTAGGTTGTTCGGAAAGTAATTTCGTTTTTTCCTGACAAAGGATTTAATTGCATTTTTCGCACCCAATTTCATACTTAAACCGCAAAATCATTTTATGTTTTAAGAGCTGATATAGCAAGGCTTGAGTGTGAAAAAGTGCAGCTGATTCTTCGCAGTAGTTTTTGGATGGTGCCCTTATAAATATGGAGAGCAATAAACAGCATTTTCGTCATTTTTTTCTTTTTTGCTATAAAAGGTAAAAATGCTGTTCAAGCCAGAAATAAATTAGCCAATATGTGTGGAGAAGATGTGTTAACAGTACATCAGTACCAGAACTGATTTACAAAATTTTTCCTTCAAATGAGGAGGCCAAAAACCACCTCGATCAGTTTTTTTTACAGCAAAGACCAAAACTTTTATGAGCGTGTAATCATGTTACTACCAAAAATATGGCAAAAGGTATTAGACCAGAATGGCAATTTTATAATTTAATAAATAATTTATTCATTAAACGAAAATTTCTTTTCATTTTGACAAAAAAAAAAAAAACGAAATGACTTTCCGAACAACCCAATAGTTTAGAATTTAGATATTAGATCATGATTAGAATAGGTATTATATTCACACAGTGACTAACATTGTAAAAAAATTATTACTGAAATCTTACTTGGGATCTTATATTTTTAAAATTTTAATGGTAAATATATTAATTCAATTTAAAATTTATGGAAATAATTAAAACGGCTAATTAAAACAAACTACCATTAAAAACTAAAAAATAAAATAGAATATTACTCTCCCAATAGAACAGCAATGTAATTTAAAAAAAAAAAACTAAAATCATTCCATTATATAGAATACAGAAGACAACGAACATTATGAAGATTCTTCAAGATTTCTATTTTGAAAATTGAGCTTCTTCCCCTTATAAATTTTTGCAATAGTACAAATTTCTCATTGTATGTTTTTGTTAATAACGATAATTTACATTGAAAAATTATTTTATAACATAATGCCAAAATGAATTGATTATAGGGCTATGAAATCTCCTTAATACACTTTTTTAAAAATGAATGAAAATTTATATTTTTTGATAGATTTATAAAAAATTTTATCTAAAAAAAAAAAATCTATAAATGAAATTATGCTCAGTTTTACCATTGTTTAACACTTTTTATAGGTTATAGTAAGCAGGAACTTGGGACATTTTTACTATTTTTTATTTAATAACTACATTTAATTTAAATTTAAAAAATAATTCTTTATAATTTATGCTATGAATTTATTACATAATCATCAAAATGACAAGAAAGTGCCATTTAATAAATAAATGGCATCAATTTTTTAAATTATTTAAAAAAAATAAGAAGAAAAAACTGCCATTTAATTGTATCCATCTAAATATAATAAAAAAGTGGGGTTAAAAATACTTAAATTCTTATTTACTTTATTACTTAATCATCAAAATGACAAAAAAGTACAATTTAATAAATAAATGGCATCCTTTTTTTTAATATTTAAAAAAATAAGAAGAAAAAACTGCCATTTAATTGTATCCAAATAAATATAATAAAAAAGTGAGGTTAAAAATACTTAAATTCTTTATGAACATACTTGGAATATGAGGCACTAAATATTCCAATGCTTGACTGTAAAGCTGAATTGCTTTTTCAAAATTACCTTCAGCATCTGCTTGAACTGCATTCTGTACAAGATCTACCTAAAAGAATAAATCGAAAATAAATTAATTACATAACTTTTGGCTGTTATACCAATGAGACAGATTAATTTTAAATGAAAGTATTTATTTGCAATAGCACACATTAAAATTTAAGAGCATGTTGTACTGCATATTTATCTTTCTGTGGGCAGCACTAAAAGAATGGAAGTAAAAAATTACGTTGTCTCAGCTGATAAATGCACAATTAACAACTTTCTTTCAACTGAAGTATTTCAGTAGAATGAAAATATGCAATTAAGTATACTGGTTTATTCGTAATAAATACTTTAGTATAAAAAGAGAGGAAATGAACATTAAATTCTTACAATTATATAAAAGCATTATCATTTTATTTAACTATGTACAAATATTTTCATTTTAATTAGCAAATTATTAAAATTAATTTCAATTGTTTCCCCATTTTTACTTTTCTTGATGCTAGTTTAAAATTAAATTCTCATTTTGCTTCTCTAGAAATTTTTTATTTCATTGTAAGTCACATTGAGCCATAATAATGATGAAAGATTATCTATACATATTATACTCATACACAGATTCTTTCCACAAATGCTGCCATCAATGCATGTGGGTAAGCATTACCTTCTGATGTAGCTCTATTTTAAAATTACAAAAGAAAAGCAGAAACTAATAGAAAATGTCACAATATTTCATAATTTATATTATACTGTAATATTTAATGAAAATTTTTTTTGGTCAAAAATGATTTGGAGCTTACTGTATACAGGTTGAATTATTTAATCATTTTTTATTCATTATAAGTTGCATTATATTAAAGTTGTGTTAAGTTCAGTATAAATAAAATTTATTCTAATATATGGACATTTTTGTGGAGGCTACAAAACATTCATTAGACTCTTCACTATGCTATTATCTTTTATAGAGCTTCTTAAGAGTAAATTATAATTATTTACTAATGTTTTTTGGATTAAAATCATTTGAAAATTGCACCCAGATTACCCTATTCTATATTTTTACGACATTTCAATAATTACAACCTTTGCTACAAGCTCATTATTCTCTTTTTAAATAAATGCTAATTTTTCCTTTTTAAAAAAATTAATTCAAATTATTTACATTTGTACTATTTTTAGACAATCCCGAAATGTGAACATATAATTTAAGTAATATAAATCACATAACTTAATGAATTTTATCATTTAATTTCTATGAACAATACATTTCAAAAATAAAAGATTTTATGATTCTTCAAAGTTCTTCAGAAAATGCATAAAATGCAATGTAGAATTTTTACTAAATTGTTTAAGGGAGAATAAAAAGATAAATTACAATAGATTTTGCTTACTAAAAAAATTAGTTCATTCATTGTTATAATATTAAAAAATATTGTCTCTATATAAATTAGAGATATGGAAAATGTATTATAAAAGTAGCTTTTAATTTAGTAGATGGCTGCTAAAAGATTAAGATTTTTTTAAAGGAAAATTACAACATAACAAACATAAACAAAATTTGTCTTTTCAAGCTTTTTATCCATAATAAATTGATACCACTTAATTGGAAACATTGTATTTTTTTTTTCTATACAAACTTACAGATTCAATTTTGAGTAAAATAAAATATTTAATCAGTTTACAAAAATAAATAAGTGATAAAAAAAATACTGGCAATTTGAGAAGAGAAAACTGCAAGACAAATTATTGCAGCATTATATAAAAAATCCTTTAAATTAAAGGCAATTTTTTAAAATAAAATTCTGGTTATGGCAGTAATAATAACAGCATTTACAATAAAATTTCATATAAGCAATTTTTAAAAATAAAGTTATGACAAATATGTACTCTTTTAAATTCCAAAATATATACTCTAGTTCAATATTTTACAATTCAGTCTTATCAACAAAAGTAATTTTATAATATTTACTAAAATATTTATTTAATATTTAAGCAAAGTAAAATTCTATATAAATTTCAACATTACTTTGAAACAGAAATACAAATGATATTTAGTATTTAAATATACCTTATTTAAAGAATTTAATTTTCATGACATCTATTTTTTGATATTATTACAAAAACCTTAAAACAATTTAATAAAACTTACTCCTTTAGAATATGTTTCAGGTGTAGGCATATGTTCTAAATCAACATATGGATGGCTGAAAAATTCTTCAAATGTTATTCTTTCATTTGGATCTCTCCGTAACAAACTCAAAATCAATTCTCTGCATTTTTCAGAAACTTGGGCTCCATATGGAATCTAAAATCAAAGATTATTTTTAATAACTTAATTTTTAAAAAAAGCTTATATGTTTATTTTTATATTTATTTATTTTTTTTGTAAAAAAAAAATATAAATTTTGAAAAAAATTGCTATATTCAATTAGCTATTAGAATTTTTGATGAGTTCTATGAACACATTCTGGTAAAATTTTAAAACTTTTTCTACATTAAAATTACTTTTTGTTTCATGAATTGAGATTTTGTTTGGTACCTTATTAATTTTAGATCTAGAAGTGGTATTTAGAAATATTACAGAAACAATAATGTGTAATAAAAAATATATAAACATTATGGCCAAACATAAAAATTTAAATCTAGTAATTAAAGCAAACATTTATTTTTGCAGAACATATTTCATACTTTATTATATTTAAAGGAAAAAATTTAATGGAAATAGTATTGGTGTCAATGAAAAGTTATTTTCTCATGTCCTAAAATTAATCAAAACTGATTTTTGCACAATAATACATATTAAAGTTATTTAGGAAAATAATCCAACATGTTAGATTCTTCCAATAAAAAGGCCAATGTCTTTAACCAACCATGAAAATAATTTAAATGTTGAAATTTTCTATATGAATAAATTATCTTGAACAACAATAACAACAAAAGTTGATCCAAATATTCAGGTATCAAACAAATGTTTTTCAGCTCAGCCAATTAAGTTTCACAATATCCAGAGAAAAGAAACTACTGTCTTTGAACCTTTTTTGAGGGCAAAATTTTCTACAAGGTTATCTCATTCCATTAAATTTGAAGGAAAAGATCTTGAACACTAAATAATTTTTAATTAGTACTTATTTATTTAAAAATTAATGGTTATATTGTAATTAAATCTACAAGTAAAAAGATTACTTAGAATTTAAAAAATTTAAAAATTTTAGGGGGGTGAATCAAAATACAAACAATTAATGCAACTTAAAAAATTAATTAATACTTTATTAATATGCAAGTAAAAAAATAAATTTATTTCTAACCTCAATTTCTTTGTTACTCTTAATTTTCTCCGCAAGTTCAGCAAATGTCTGAGAAGAGAAAGGAGCCTGACCAAAGAGACATTCTGAAATGAACAAATACTGTTAAAACATTTATGAGGGAAAATGTCAATAATTAGACATCAGATGTGATAACACTGAGAATATTGAACACAAACATTTCTAGTTTATTTGAAATATCAACAAAATTATGGTTGCAAGTGCAAATTTGCAATTTTAAAAAAAGCAATCTATATAAAGAACATTTCAATTGCAGAAAATACATATTTATGAAATAATAATGATACATTTTTTTGTAATAAATAGTTCTACACTTAAATAAGAACTTCTACAAAAATATTCTTTAAGGAAAATTCAAAATATTGTATACATTTAAATTTATAACTAACTTGTTCCTAAATTGTTTTTATATTTTAGAAAATAGTCCTTTATAAAAACCAAATTTTACATAAATGATCAAAAACATTTATATATATATATATTATTTTTCAGTATGAATCCCATAAATTAAAGTATACTTTTTTATAAACAACAAATAAATAAAAAGTAATAATAAGTTATACATTATTAAAAATAACTAAACAAAAAATATATACATAAATTAGGTTTTAATGCTTTTCATAATTTAAATACATATTAAAGTAAATGAAAAAAAAAAATGAAAAGGAAGTCATGGTATGTCCTGAATTTAAATTTCAACATTCATTTACTTTGCAAGTATACTGCATTTGTAAACAATAGTGCATAAACAATTAAGCTCTTTCTCTTAATTTAATAAAAACTATCTAAGTTTCCTATTATTTACTTAATGAATAAGCCATTAAGACTTGAAAGTCATATAAATACACCAATATTTTGCAAGAAGTATTCAGAAGCTTTTATGCTATAAAAAATTTAAATTATGTTAAAACTTATGACAATTTTTCTTGCTAAATGCAATTCAATGAAATTGAAAAAAAATTAAAAAGTTCAGATGAAACTAAACTGAAAAAGAATTAAATTTGCTTTACTATTTTGAATGTTCTTGACCATTAAGAATATTCAAAACAATATTAATAAGAATAATTGTTATACAAATTTTCTAATTTAGAATATTATGTGCTAAATAAATATATGATAAATTATATGCTGCATTCTTTGTTCAACTAGATGCAAAATCATCCTGCTATAAACTAACATTCTTCAATTCCTCCCCCCCCCTCCAACTAATAACTTATTTATATGGGAGAAATACTTACAACACTATTTTTGGTTCTGAAAATCTGTGGGACTAAGAAATGGAACCTCTGTTGATTATAAATACATTTAATTCAATACAGTTATTTGTCTGTTACATGAAAAATAAAATAAATTTATTTACGATAATAATATAGTTTGCAAGATCAAAATATTTAAAATTGATATGATCCAAAAATAACAAAAGCAGATCCAAAAATTCTATACAAGATTAATTCTACTATTCTAATAATTCTTAATTTTGAGCTTATATTTTAAGAGAGTAAGCAGCTTTATATTGAATATATTTTTATTAGTTAACAGTATTCAATTTAAAGCTACAAAAAATTACCTAGAATATTACTTGATTAATATTATTCATAGAAGATAATACATGCAATGTTTGATTACATTTAATAAAGTGATTTTAAATTACATCCAGGATTCCAATATTATGTATTTTAAATAATTAGAAAACAATTATTCATAAATTAACGACACTTTTATAATGTGCTTTTGTATTCATTAAGGAAAGGACCAAGGTGGAAGATAATTTTAAAATCTAATTACAAAGTGCAGCATTGTGCCAATCACTATTAAACATTTTTTCCTCAATTTTTTCATTGGTTCTACAACATATTATATCAGCAACAAATTTATCTTTATGACATAAAATACGTGGTTTCAGGTTAATTTTTCACTATAATATAACAGAGCACATTTGGGTGATTCTGTCCTTAGGACAAAGTTACAATAAATAAATAAAAGAGTAAAGAACAGTTGCAACTGATGGAAAATACTACTGGTCTAAAGAAAATACCATATTTTTTATTGAATCTCAAATCAATACCATGCCATAAGCTATTTATAATTACCTGTTGAATATTTATTACAAAATTTCAAAAAATAAATACATAGTAATTAACACACTATGTTTTTCCTTTCTCTGATATTTAAAATTTAATATAATTAATAAATAGGATATTCATAAAATGTAAAATTTTTTACATTAGGAGCCTCTTACCATACATTATGATTCCAACAGACCACAGATCAACACGGGCATCATAATGATGCTTCAAAAGTATTTCAGGAGCCATGTATAAAGGAGATCCACGAAATGATGTAGCTTCATCATCTGAATGAAGATATTGAGCAAGGCCAAAATCTGTGGAAATGTAATACATTATGTTAACAAATTGGAAAATAATCAAAGCTTTAATAAATATTACAAACATAATTAAAATTTATATTTAAAAATTTAAAATAAAATAGAAATATTAAAAAAAATTAATCAAATGTAGAATTTTTTTATTGTTATATTTTATTGGACAAATAGCATCTATTACTTATGAAAATTTATTTTTCAAGAAAGCTAAAAAAACTTTTGTTCTAATTCTACTGTGATGGCTATTGCACTATATATATAAAAATAGTACATTAACTGGTTAAATGTTAACAAAACATGAGAAATAATAGCTTGGGATTATGAAACTGTTAATTTTTCTAGACCACAGAATATATTATTACCGAAAAACATTAGAAAATTTAAGACATTAAACCAATAATTTTTTTAAATATTGTATATTAACATTTAGATTCACACAATTCTGTTAACTTTTAATCATAGAATAAAACAGAAGTTAATATTTCCTATTAATTTTATTTTTATAAAAAAGAAAATTATATGAAGAAATAATTCTGTAATTACAATAAAGTATACAATGAAAAAATAATACATTATTGCAATTTAACAGTTTAAATATATTTAAAAAATTAAATTAATGCAATTAAAATTTACTGAGCACAGTTTATATGACTGTTGATGAGAATATTTTGACAATAAGCAGGTATTCTAGCCAGCTTTAAAATAAGTTGAATTTATTGTGAAAATGAAATAAATTCAATCTTTAAACCTGCAGATTTTAAATTTTACGATGAAAATTTTGAGATTTGTTAATCTCAATACACCAGTTTTTGTTTTAAAAAATGATTTCTAATAATGTACAAGAGAGGAAAAGGGAAAGCTAATGACAGAATATTTTATAACTTTATAATGGAAAATTATCAATTTACTTTGTTTTAAATGTTTTACAATGACACACAAATCAGGAGAATTACTTAATTCATATATATATATATTATTAAGAGAGGAAAAAAAAATCAGTATGAATTATATGGATTAAAAAGGGAAAGATTGTAAAGCAAATCTTTTGAACGAAAAAAAGTTAAATGATTAAGTTAAAAAAAAAACATTATTAATATTTTGTTAAAACTTCTATTTCATTATGATGCAAATTACACTCCTTTTTACAAACATGGAGTAAGTTAATTAAGGTTGTTA
Organism: Argiope trifasciata; assembly: GCA_026543055.1. Lineage (NCBI taxonomy): Eukaryota > Metazoa > Arthropoda > Arachnida > Araneae > Araneidae > Argiope > Argiope trifasciata. Next base: position 549,652 of record JAPMOQ010041253.1, read on the forward strand.
ATTAATATTCTGAATTAAAAACTATTATAAAATCACAGTTTTAGTTAAAAGTCACAGACATAAATCTTTGTATTTTACCACCAAGTTTCAGCACAGGGTTTGAGTAGTTACTGAGCAAGATATTTTGAGGTTTAAGATCCATATGAGCAATCCCATGAGATCGAAGGACCTGTAGAGCTTTTGCTATAATATAAGCATACTGACTTAAAATTTTGATTTCAACAAGCACAAAATAATATTATGCAAATAATTATAATAATAATACAAAATCCAATTCATTTAATAACAAAGTAAAAGCTATACAAGCTGTATATAATAAATGGAACACATTTAAAAAATTATATTCAAAATAACAGACAACTAGAATTATAATTCATACATTCACTGTAGTTAATCCAATGAAAAGAATTTAAAGAAAAATGAATTAAGTAACATTATAAAATTTATTTCTGCTTAAAAAAAATGATTTCGTGAAATTAAAATCGTTAGTTTAACAAAATGTGAGTTATCTGAAACAAAAAATAAATAACATTTCTTTTTCTTAAAAAGTTATACTTTGCATGAATTTTGGTTGATGCCAGGCTGTTAATGATCCAATAATATTTAAGATGAAAATATTAATAAAAATGTTCAAATATATATCTTACCCAACTGTTGCAAGAATCGATGAGCCACTGACTCAGGCAATCTTTTTCTGGATCGAATGAAGTGTGATAAGTCTCCACCACTACAGTATTCCAGTATTATGAAAATGAACGTGTTATCCCACTAAAAATAGTTTTGAAGATTTAATGATATGATCTAAAACATGTATATATCCTTATACTCATTATTTATTCAGATTAAGATATTTCTTGAATCATTGATTAAATAGAATGCAAGAAATCTGTTGATTATGTAATTGTCTTTGGTCAGAATACTTAAAAATTATTGATTAGGTACTCAAGATAAATCATTGCGATTCTCATTTTATGCTTTGCTACAAATTAGAATTATGATGATAAAATGTAACAAGTTATTTTAGTTTTATAAGTAATTCATAATACTAAATATAGAAACTCTTGTTAGCAAAAGAGGGAGAGTACTCCCTTTATAATGATTTTTTTTTCGATACTTGGAGGAAAAATTATTTTGATATACATATGAAATAGAAAAGAAAAAGAAGGAGGGTTGTAAATTGATCAGGCCTCGTAAAATTTCATGATACAAGTATTTGCAATAGGAAATGTTTATTTTTCCAAGAAAATGATCTAGGAAATGAAGATTTTTCAATTATAAAATAACCAAGCATCCTATGTTTGTTAGGGCAATCTAAATTTTTAACAGATAGATTAAATTTTTTCAGATTTAAACAAAATCCCTCAATTGTGGAGATATTTAAATATGCTAATAGTTCACTTAAGGGGGGGGGGATATTAATTTAGAAAAAATTATATTTCCTTATTTTATATAGAATATGTATATATATTTTAATGCACAAGGGTAGTTCAATGAAGGGTAGCTTGACTCATTCGAAAATTATTAAAATGCATTAAAAGTTAATTTTTCCCAAATTTAGTGGTTATAGTAGCTGACGTACTTCATTTGTAATATATTAGCTTGTTTGCTCTATGTATGTGACAGAAAAAATATATACAACTACTTTTATATCATATAATTTTTGAAATTTTATTCAAATCTTTAAGAAGTCTAAAGATTCTCAATTTTAACAGAAATGATGAATTACTTCTATAAATTTTTTTGTGTAAATGATAGTCATCGTTTGGCAAAGACTAAATGAGTTTTCACCCCAGATTTTGGTAACATATACTTGATTGTAGGTGAAGTAAGATGTTTTGAGCTTGATATTGGTTGTTTTAAGATATAAATGTTAATTCCTCAGATTAAAAATAAGAAAGGAAAAATGTTTGACAGTAAAAGATTTTTGTTGTCTAATATTAATTTATTCATTGATTAATATTTGATGCCATCATACAGATAGACATCTTAATATAATGGTAACTAAAAACAATATTGTATGAATACAAAATACAGATAATGCTGAGCAATTATTTTTCATGAATTAAGATGCAACAAATATGCAAGGAAATGTCAGCTTATACGAAAACCTATTTTGGCCAGATTAGTTTACTATATAATAATATAAATTGGCCATAATAAATTTTAAAAAATGTGTGATATATTAAAAAATATATAAATATATTTTAACTGCAAAATACCTGAAAATCTTTCAATTCCACAATATTTGGATGCTTTACTTTTTTTAAAATTGAGATTTCTGTAATTAAATTTTCTACAGAAGATTTTGTCAAAGTCGACTTTGAAACACATTTTATGGCCACAACTTCTCTTGTATCTCCCTAAGGGGTAAAAGTAGGAGCATTATTATTTTCTTCAAAATATTTAGGTCATAATTTAAAATATCCATTAATAATCTATCTTTATAAAAGAAATATAATATATTACCGTACGATATGCTTTATAAACTGTTGCATAAGAACCTTTGCCTAATTTTTCAGTAAAAATAAACCCAGGTAAAGAGGGCATTAAAGACATGATTATGAGACCAACGGGAAGAAATTAAAACAAAAATTGAATTAAAAAATCAATATTTCCAAGAATTTCTGTTATTATTCAGTTTTAAGAGTCCGTAATTAATACGGAATTCATCCATGCTTTTGTCCTCGAAGAACTTCTTATTTTTTAGTGTGACATATGCTGATCATATGATTTAGCAAAAATTATTCCCAATCAAAAGCGTAAATAACGAAACTAAAGTCCAGGAAATTTGGCATGTAAAGGAACGATGAAAACAAAAGAAGTTGAGTTGTAAACAACATTCATAGTTGTTTTTGCGAAGTGACAGAACAACCCAACGACAATTTAAATCCCAAATGCGAAAACATAAATTCAAGCAATCAAATGTTGGTACAGTTCTTAGATTTATTCAAAAAAATTAAAAACAAAATTTCATTCGACCTTACAAATTTTATTGTTTATTTGAAGAAAGTGGTATTCACTTTATTACCGCCACCTACCTACGATTCGTAAGGAATATAATTGAAAAAGAATGATTATCTTCTATTTTTAAATAAGCCTTATAATTATCATATTGCAGCAGGATAGAAAGCTAAAAAGAAGGCTAACTTAGGAATTGGAATTTATTTCATCGGAAATAATTCAGTAAAAAATGTTAATTCTTTCTTATATAATTTCTGATAATTATTAGAAATAAAGAATTTTTTGGAAAAAATAATTGCACTTTAGATTAATTTAGCTTATGAAATATTATTTTTTACATTTACCTTGTATAATATCATAAAACAAAAAATAATTGAAAGGAGACAAAAAATTTAAGAATAGATTTTGTTTTCATTGCAATATTCTTTTCCTTTCAAAATTCTTGGAAATCTTATTCAGGTATAAAATAAACAAAGAAAAAAGTCACAAACTCATTTTTTAAGTTTTAAATCATTCTTTTTTTAAAATATCAATCCAGAAAAATTACTTCAGTGAAAATTAAATGGTTATTCTCTTTTCAAAAGCTTTCAGGCTCAAAAAAATTGTTCCAGAGAAGCAAATATTTGTGCAATTTTTTGTCTATCGCTTCTTTTACAGAATATCTCTGAAGTATATCGAAAGTACTACTAATTTTTATATTGCTGTAAAATGATCAGTATGATTACTAAAAAATTAGTATGCAGTAAATAATATTGCAACATTTAAATGTTATTAAAAACAGAATGTGATAAATCAGCAAAAAACATTAGGCCTTCATTTTTAAAAAAAGTAAAAAATTAAAAGGACTTGTCACTTGTTTTTCTTCCACTTAATTTGACAAATATAATGTTTCGATAATGGAAATGTTTGTATCAGATCGATTTGTAATTTTTTAATACTTTTTTAATTAATCAAAATTTATGATATATATTGACAATTTTCCGCAAGAATTTCCGAAACTACAACAACACAAAAATAAAATTTTCAATTTTTTAAAATAAAAGAGGTAATGGAATAGTTATAAACATTTTTAGCTACTAATTTTTTTTTCAATCCTACTTCTAACACTGTTGCTCTGAAATTAAAACGATTTTTATTGTTCCGTCGATTATTTTTGCGGCAATGATTATTATCGAAGCGATTTTCTTCCATTATTAAAAGCTAAAGAAAAAGATTTCTGGTCAATATCCTTGCATTTGAAGTTACAGTAAGGTGATTATTAAAATTTGGAGGAATCAGCCATTTGATGTTTTATCAATAATATTGGTTTACATATATATGCATATATTTACAGCAATATTGGTTATTAGCAATTGGACCTGGTTTACAGTAGGAAGATTTATAAATACATTAAGCAAAACATCTGTAAAACAACTAAATAACACGATTTAAATGTCTGATAATTTGGTGGAATCATAGAAATGAATCTATACTTAAATGATTTGTTTCAAATTAATTAATAACCAATACCTTTGACGAACCAACTAATCGTCAGTGTCGACTTAAGATAAATGCTGATCAAAATAATTCTAAAATCTTTCTTATGCTTATCGCAAAATTTTTATTATTTATTATGCCTTTAATCTAATTAATTTTAAATTATTAAAAGCGTTATTATGGAAATTAAAACTGAAACAACTTAATTTCTTAATTATTGCTACAACAAAAATAATAATGATAGATAAAAAATTTTAAAAATTACAAATGCATTTCTCAGACACGCATTTTAAAACATAGTAAATTTTAAAAAAAGTATTATGAATGTATTAAAATGTACTTAATAATTTTGAATATAAATAGCAAAAGTTAAGTAATTATTTTCTCGAGTCGTGATATTAATCATTGTAAAATGTCAGTTTTCTGAAATTTTAAAGATCATTTAAAAGTTAAGGTTATTTTAAGGATCATTTAAAAAAACTGAAAAATACTAATACATGAATTATTGATTACGATTATTTTTATCGAAAAATACTATAAACAAGTTCTATGCACGGTTCTTCATTGCTGAAGTAGTAAAGCAGACGGGACCCTAAATAAGTTTTTGCCCCTGGCCCAAATTGTGCTAAGTCGGGCCCTGACTATATTATGATTATGTAGCATAAAATATTAAAAAATGATTATAAATGAAATCCCATTTTATCAGATATGTTAAAAGGAAACAAAACAACGTACACTCATAAATAGCTTTAATTTCAACAAATACATGTATGGCGATATGTATTTTTTATTGGACTACATCAATTAACAAGTATCAATTTCACTGCTATAAGTTGTCATTGACGAATTTAAGACATGCAAACTTGCAGGCATTCAAAGTACTACATCAAAGATGCCGAAAAAAGGAGCAATCGAATTTCCTTGATATCATTCGAATTTTTGCAGAGGCTTTCAATGAACACTTATAATTGTGTTAAATTGTAACTTAAATTTTTTTTTAAATTCTTGGAGAACAACAAAGATGTTTTTTCTTTCTTTTAATTCTTTGGTGATATTTATGACCCGCTGATATTTTTAAATCACACAAAGGGAAGTGGGTAATTTATCGAAGTGCATGTCTTAATGATTTTCTGTGATTACTTTCATATGTTAGAGCAATTTTTTTTTTCGTATTCTATGAATTTTATGTAGTCACGATCTCAGCCCCAATGGGAAACATGTGTGCCATTTAAAAAACACTGAGATACATTTGTTCCACCTCCAAAATTTCACCAATAGTTGGTTTTTGTTTTTATTTTTGTATAATATTTCAATTTATACTTACAATTTATATAGCATTTTGACCTATAAGAGCCTTAAATTATCTTAATTTTGGAAGGAAAAAAAAACTGGTATTGTACGGAATTAAATTCCTCCGAAATTGAGATATTCATTTAAAATCTAGAAATGTATTTGGGTTTAATCAGAATTATTTACTCCTTTGAACTATTCTGATACAGGTTCACATTCTAATTCCACAGAAGACTCGAAGGTAAATAGTAAATTTGATTTTTCTGGGCAAATGACATTGTACTAGTCGAGTAGTGCGGATACTTAAGGATGATACATACTTGTTGTCTGAGGAGTCATTCTCGTTATCTGATGGCAGTTGAAAATTACGAAGACCGTCCCGAAATCGCTTTTTTATTGCTTCTAAATAGAACTTGAATATACTTTGTAGTGGTAAGTTCATGAGCCAGATAACATCGACGAGACACGAGCAATTGCTTTTGTTTAGTGGCTGTATTACGAGGCTTCTAATCAAATTGTCCCGAGTTCTATTTAGAGCCAACAACATCTTCCACATTGATGACCTCGGATAATGAACTTTCAACCTTCAAATGCAACCTTCGTGGCGCCATCTACCGATAGCAAAAGTCGCCATAACAAACGTTCGTAGTCAGCCATACTTTAATGCATTAAATATAGTACAATATTGTATGACATTGATCACTATTAGCCATATTGTTTAAGATTGTGGAATATTGTTCAATATCAGATAATATCGCACAATATTGAGTAATAGGCTGTGATACCTGGGTAACGTTTGGCGTGATAAAAATGTTCGTCGCCTGCAATAGCACCTGGCGAGATTAAAAACGTTCGTCTTACATCCTGCTCACTGGATGTATAGTAATGTGGTGGTAAGTTCAAAAGCCAGATAACATCGATACGAGCAATCGCTTTTGTTTAGTGACTGTGGTACGAGGTTTCTAATCAAAAGGTCACGAGTTTTATTCTGAACCAACACCACTTTCCACAAACTTAACTAATTCGTAAATATTAGGTTGGTGCGTATGAAATGTCGGATTCTCTTTACATGCGGACGTTTGTCTCCCTGTTTTCGTTATACTTTTGTCTTTGGCATAACCTCATTCATAGTCGTATTGTCCATTGCCAGAGACTCATTTCAGCAAAATAGGTTTTCTCGAAGGTCTTCCCTTTTGTTATTTCTTTTGAGTTTATTGCCGATATGAATTCTGCCGACATTCGCGTCATTTTCTTATATGAGTACAAACTTGGTAATAGTGCTGCAAAAGCTGCACGCAACATAAACCAAGCGTTTGGGGAGAATACGGTTAACGATCGGAAAGTGCAGCGTTGGTTCGAAAAATTTCGGACTGGCGATTTTTCACTGCAAAATGAGCCGCGCGGAAGACCCAAAACGTCTGTGAAGAATGATGACCTGAAGGCTCTAGTGGAAGCGGATCCAGCCGTATCCACGAGGGAACTTGCTATCAGGATGAAAGTTGACCATACAACGATATTGAGACACCTTTCTGAGATTGGCAAGGTTAAGAAGATGGACAAGTGGGTACCGCACGCACTGACAGAGCGAAATAAGCTGGAACGAACTGGAATATGAAGTTTTGCAGCATCCACCCTATTCACCGGATCTCTCGCCGACCGATTTTCATTTTTTCAAGCATTTAGAGCTGTTTTTAAGGGGCAAACACTATGAAAATGAAGACAGTCTAAAAAACTCGATATCAGAGTTTATTAATTCTAAAGACCAAAATTTTTTTAAGACAGGCATCTACGCTTTAAAATCTCGTTGGGAGAAGTGTATTGAAGCGAATGGAGCATACTTTGATTGAATAAACAGCTTTTGAAGAAAGATATGCAGTTTTATACAATCACTTAAGAATCCGACATTTCATACGCACCAACCTAATACTTTGGCTCAGTTTGAATAATCAAAGAAAGGCAGTCATTCTAACACAGCATTTTAAAGATTAGGTTTCTATATAAAATAGTGCAAAAACCGAGAAACTTCGTACAATATATATTTCTCATTGAATGCCTTTCTTTAAAAATGAAGAACACTACGAAAAAAACAATGCTTCTTGACCTACAACATTGCGTGCTAATCCTATTGTTTCCATATAAAGAAAGAGAATACAAATTACGAAATCCGTCTTACAGTTCAGCATTTTATCAACTCTGCTCCTGGAGAATATAAAATGCATTTTATATTTATCAGCCTAAAAAGTCAATTATTTTACTATATAAGTTTGTCGGCAATAGTTTCTAGTTTAAAATATTTGCATATGAATTTTCAAACTCTAGCCATAAGAACATGGTTTCCATACAACGTAAGACCCATTAATACAGGGATGGGCAAACTTTTTCGATCGCGGGCCAAAAATCGGAAAAATAAAGTTTGGCGGGCCAAGATGAATTTTTCTAAAATTTTAAAAACAATATACAAGTATTACAATTTAATATATTCATGAGAGGAATGAAATTGCGATTTCATTTTTAAAAGTTCCTTATATTGAGGTTCGAAGTGAGATGTACTGATTCTAAGGAACGAGGCTAAATGCTCATCTGTCAGTCTACTGAAATAATTCTTTCTAAGGTTCATAGTTGAAAGCACTTGTTCACAGATATAAGATGAAGCAAACATAACACTGATTTTCTGATAATGAGATATTAAATTTGGAAAACTTACTTTCGATAATGATTTGTAAAACTCTAACTTTGGCATATTTAGAAACAATTGCTTGAGATGATTGTTAGATTGCAACTCAATTAATTCAAGCTGCAAATCTGACCTCACTGCTTCACTATTTACTTTGAATGGCATGGTAAAAATATCCAACTCTGCTTGAATAGCACTGAAATCTTGAAATCTGCGTTCGAACCAGCTATTACCAGCTCTTTGAAAAAAAGGAAGAAAAAATATAATATTTAAACAAAGTAGAAAAGAAGATGGATATATAATATATGAATATTTCTTTTAATTTGCCTCTGACCGGCAAATTAAAATTCTATCCGCCGGCCGGATAGAACCTTCCGGCGGGCCGGAGTTGGCCCGCGCGCCGTAGTTTCCCCATCCCTGCATTAATACAATACCATTCTGTTGGCGTGTTTTTATGAAATGCGATACAAGCACTGCAATTTTTTCCTAATTGATATGGCAAGATTATTTCCATTGATGTAAAAACAGTTAAAACCCTATCTACAGAATGTCTTATTAGAGGGAAAGAGAGATATAAGAGGAAAAAAAAAAAAAAAAAAAACGCAGAACGATGTCAGCAAGGTCTGAATTTCAAACAGGTAAAATAGAACACAGAGTAGAGGTCCTATTGAGAGCCCGTGGCCTTGAGAGTTACTGCAACATATTCAAGGGTTTTCATTTAGTTAGTAAGAATAAGTTATTTGAATATATAAAGGGATCGGTAAAGTTCTTTTTTTTTAACCCATAAATTCAAAAAAGCGCCTCGTATAGACCGGGAGACAATTGACACCTATTGCAAAGTGGCTACCCTGTATTTATGAAGAGAAGTTACTGCGTTTCCCGCTGCGATATAAAGATTAAATGAAAAACAACTCAAAAATAATGACGGTCAAAAACTCCGATTAGAAAAAGTTTATCATAGCCTATGCATAATTTACCACTATACCATGATAAAAACACAGAAAAAAATTCATACAGTTATCTGTAAAATTGAGTGGATTATTTGCGATTGAAATCATGAGGTTTTTCGTGACTTGAAAAAAGGGTTCCTCCTAAATTGAAAAATATATTCTCCAGTATTATTATATACTTTTTCTGGATGAGAAAGTGAAATATGAACAAGGAAAAAAGTAAACATTAATAATAATATTTTTTTAAAAACATAAAAACGCACTCGGAAGGAGGATATGATGATTCATTTCTTAAGATGAACTCTTTTTCAAGTCACAGAACTTCCATAATTTTAATTGCAAAAATCGCATCCAATTTTACGGATAACCATAAAATTTTTACAATGTTTTTTATAATGGTAAAACATGCACTTTTCTTTTCTGTCGATCTCTCTTTTTTTTTTCTGCAACTTCCTTATTTCGGCGCTAGGAGCACTGTAACCTTTCTCAATAAATCCTTCATAGTTTAATTATAGGCAGTAATTGTCATTACTATAGGCAGGCCCAACTTAGCCTAATTGGGGCATGGGGAAAAACTTCTTTGAGGCCCCCTCTGCTTCACTACTTTAGTAATGAAGAACCGTACATAGAAATTGTATATGGTATTTTTCAATTTGGTGCCTCCTCTTATGTGGGGGACCGGGGTAATTGCCCCGTATGCTTTTGCCTTAGTCGGGCCCTGATTATAGGTACACACTACTTTCGAGGCTGTAGAAGTTGCTGTTTTAAATTCAAAAGGTCTTTAAAATCATCTTTAAGAGGGTAAGAACTTTAATATAACTTAACTAATTAAAGGGGTTTTTAATCTTTATCAATCATCCAGCATATAAATTAAAATCAAGAATTATTTAAATATCAGAACATTATTTTTATGCGTTTTTCTAAGCCTTCAAAGTTACTTGTAAATTTGTGTTGCCCATTTTTTTCCCCTCATGTTCGCTGGCTAACTCGCACGTTAGCAACCTTGTAAATTTGTATTTGGATATTTAAAATATCTTAAAAAAGTATTTTTTCATTTGTGATTTTTAATTTATATACATCTTTTGAAATTTTTAAAATTATTTTACATAAACTTTTTATTCTTATTTAAACATGATATTTAAAACAACTATTTTTAAAATCAACCAACGTCAAAAGGTTTTATTTGAACTTGCGTTAATATATACTATTTAAAAACTTCTTATATAGAAATTAAATTAAGATAAATATTTAAAAAATTCTATTTTAAAAATTGGATGCAAATAGGCGACTTTGAAAATTGCATTACTTAAAGGTCCTAACTGAGCTTAGCGATAAAGCCTAAAAGGATAGTGTTAAAAAACCTGACAAAAATTCATTACTACGTATAATCAACACGGAGCATAAAACTCAACAAACTTTATTCTTCGAAATCAAATCTTACACTACTCATTTTTCCTTTTTCCCCCCCCAAAAAAAAATAAATAAATAAATAAATAAATAAAAAAAAAAAACCATCTGATCACATGACACGCGCAACTGCCGTTACATTTCCGGCTTATTGGCACGTGTGTAAAAAGAAAATAAAGATAAACATTTTCAGTACTTCGTTTTTAACAGATAGAATGAAGGGACAAACTCTCTCCCTGTAGGTGTTCCCCAATAGGGAGCCTTCATAAGTAGTTGAAAGTGGCCCCTTATAGGGTGCATAAATTCTATTTGCTTTCCATGCTGTGTTCGAATATATACTATAATCTTCAACCATGATGGAGCTTTAATTGCAACCATATAGCAGTGCATTTAACTTGTAGTAGTCTATATGTGAAATTTATAGTTCGGTATTCATGTAATGTGCTTTCATATAGGACATTTAACAGAGGAATGAAAGGCAATAGAAATAAGAAAGGAACAGAAAAAACAAATTATTGAAACGTATCTAAGAAATGATGTTTGTAAAAGAATATAAATATAGGTAATGAAATTTTACCTTCGATGTAATCATTTAATATTGAAATTACATCCGGATTCTATTTTTTTTTGTTTTATTTTGTTTAGCGTTGATTTTTAGTTAAATATTCTGTCGCTTAGTAAAAATAATTATGAATGAGATTTCAATTTTGTTATTTCAAGTATTTTAATCGTTAGGTTCGATCTAACGATTTTCTGTATTACTGTCTGATCATATAACCACATTAAAAAATATTTTCCATCATATTTATTTTTGAAAATTGAAATAAATGCAATACATGGGATTTGATTGAATCAAAAATTCTTCGTTGATGGAAGCTGAATTTGTCTAGAGTTAACACGTTCTTCTGTTAACTAAGGCCACGGTAGCCTGATTGGTAGAGTGTCAGTCTCGTAACCGAAAGGTATCGAGTTCTGTCCTCGTCTCGACCAAAGACCGCCGTGTTGGCTAATGGCAGTTGGGGCACGTTAAATAGGTTGTAACTGCATAGTTCTTCAAGTTCTCATAACAAATGATACCTCTGGGGGTACTGAATCAGGGATGAGTCGGTCTCTGATTTGGATCTAAATTCTGACTTGCAGACGGATGAATGAATTTGACCTTCCCCTAAAAAGGGTTGTGTCGTGTGTGTCCGAGAAAGTCGCCCTTTCACCAGAACGGTGCTCGTTAACAACGAAAGGCGCACACCTCTGCCTTAATCGAAACAGCTCTGCTAATTCGGCTTGGTATGACCAAGTGGCCTTAAACAACAACATCTGTTAACTACTTGTTATACGAATTTACTTAACTTCCTAATGAAATGACGAATTGGAATACTTACAATTATTTTAATTGCTTTAATAATAATGCGCTTCAAGTAACTTTTTTCATTTAAAATAATTTAATACTTTTCACTTAATTGCAGATTAAAAATTCAATAATTCGATGCGCGTCTCAGACTTATCATTGTATGCGATGTGGTTAATCTGGCGTTGAAGATTGAAGGAGGAATCAAAACTCATATATCGTCCTCGACATTTTTCAATGTCTCAAAATTACAAGATCTGTATCATTAGAATCTTCGCTTAACGGGAAAATCGGTAGTTAATGTAATTAAACTTAACGAGAACGACACTTGAGTTTTCATGCCTTGAAAAACTTATTAACTAATTAAAAACTAAAACAATCAGTTTGCTACTGATCTTTATAAATTAATTATGTTTCAAACTTTACTGATACTCATACACCAATTGTTTTTCAAATTCTATACATCTTCATAAACTAATTTCCTTTTAGATGCTATTTATTTATTCTGTTATCAGATACTGTTGGGACAATCTGAAAATTTTCAAAATTTCCAAATCGAACCTAGATGTAAGGTTATTTTAATCCTTTTGAATTAATAAAGAGGATAAGGTATTCTTTAAAAAGGCATGATTTCTTTAAGAAGATGAATACATAAACATTTGTTGCTCTTTAATTATGACTTAATTTAAAATTATGCATGGCATCAGAAATCTTTAAACAGATTCGAGATAGTTTTAGCTCTTTTCCTTTCATTTATACAAATAAAAATAAAAACAGTCAGAGATAGTGCGTTTAGAGAGTCTTAATTTGAAATAAACAAAGGAAAAAAGTCTCAATGCCAAGAAAAGTTATATAATTCTTTTGATATGTCTGAAGGGATTTTGTCTTGTCTTCAGAAATACTTTTGTGAGAATCTTATCCTAAGTTAATCTTATCAGTTTGAAGGTTAAACATTCAGTTTTTCTTATGATTCAGAAAATTTTCTTTTGTCAACGTACATCAGAAACTAAGATCAAACGATTTCAAAGAAGAAATTCACTTTGTTGCAAACATTTCAAAACGAAAATAAGGAACATTTTATTCAATATAATGCTTTGAAACTTTCAAATTTATTTTTATGCTTACGAAAGTGCATTTTGTTCAAAGAAAAGTTGTTTTATGATAAATATCAGGATGTTTTAAATAAAAGACTACATTCAAACAAAGTGGAATGTTGATGTTTTGACAATTACAAGCTGATTCGATCGATTCAAAAATTTTAATGAAGAAAAATTGGTTTTAAAACGACTGCAGTAAAAGCAAACGATAATTTTAAAACCGAAAATGGTTGTAAATATTTTTAAAATAACATATAAAAAGTAAAATGTATATACAAGTAATAATAAGGAAAAAATAACATATAAACATTAATAAATAATTTTAGTAAATAAATAGTTCATAGCTATCGTTACTTTTAAATAGTTTAAAATTTAAAATTCCAGTAAACAAATAGTATTACTAAACAGAACTTTGAATATAATACAGTTTATATCTAGCATATTGAAGGATTATGTTTATAGTTTTAGATTATTAGATTCAGATTATTTTTACTTGTATTTTTTTTATTGAATGCATTGCACAACCGTGGATTTCTTCTTCGGTGTGGCTATGAAGTATTGAAAAGAACCAAGGATTTTAAACTTTTTTTCATTTACGATTGTTGAGGTACGCGTATTATTACGATTAAGGAATGGGTTATTTAATTGATAAAAAATAATACAGAAACGAAAATTAAATGTTTTTGTGACTTTATTGTTGGCATTGAGCTATGCAAAATAAACTTAAATTATATACGATATTTTAGCATTATGCTGATAGCAGGTTACAGAAACATGGGGAAAATTCGAATTACAAACCAATTCTTATTAAAAACATTCGATTAATGAAATCTCCTTATAAAAAATTTTAAAATATAATGCTAGATTTTATCAAGTTAAAAAAAGAAATATTTTAATACAATCAACTCATTTCAATCCAATTTTTTATTTCCTACAAAAATATAAAAAAAGAAACTCACATGTATTCAGCATCATTAAACAAGGTACTTCAACTTCATGCACTGTATATAGATGGCGCCACGGTAACAATTGATATTTCTTAAATAATAACAATCATAATAAGTACGAAACTACGAGAGAACAATTTGTGTATTTTGAAATTAAACTGGTAAGAGAAATAAATAAAATTTCAAGTATATAAATAGGATCGACAACGATTCATTTTAAGATTGTAATCGTTCATTTACTTCGGAAAAAGTATCATAGCAAAAATTTTGAAGAAACAGAAATTGAACGCTTATTTTTGTATGCATAAACTGCTTGAATAATACTTAAGATTAGTACCCGGTTTTCCGCTAAGCGTGAAAAATTCATGCTAATCTTTCGAAAACTCGTTAAAAATCCTCCATTTTCAATGGTAACAAGATATGGCGAATAACAACTTTTAAGATTGCCATAAAAATTGTCAATGCTTTATTTTGTGAAAAATTCGGCCCAAAATATATAGCTTAGGAGATAGGACATTAATAAAATTGGGCAACTATTTGGAGAAAAGGTTAAAATTCATAAACAATATTGTTAAACTTTTGAAATTGATTTTTTACAAAAGGAAATCTACTATCGGAAATTTCACGTTATCATGTGAGAACAATATTATTTTTTGTCATCATTTGTCTTAATTGATTTAAGTCCTTAGCCAGTTTAAACTGGTTTGAAACAATTGCGAAGTGCATAATTTAGAAATCAATTTGTAGCTTTAGTTGGCGATAAATAGCCAAATGCCTTAACTTTCTACATTATTTTCAAATAACCCTATTTCGATTAGTTGAAATTATCCCTGAACCAAAATCTTTTTCGATTAAGCAAATAATAATTTGACCTATTTGGTTTATTTAAAAAAAAAAAAAATGCGTGAGCTAAGCAATAACACTGTGATTTCAAAGGGAAAAACTACAACAGCAGACGATAGATAATTAAAAAGCTATACAGTGAAAGCCGACTCAAAAATAAAACTGAATTAGCAGACGATAGATAATGGAAAAGCTATATTGTGAAAGCCAACTCCAAAATAAAATTACATTAGTAGACGAGAGATATTTCAAAAGCTGTACTGTGAAAGCTAACTCCAAAATAAAGTAATGCAATACTGGTAAAAGTAGGTAAAATGTGTATGTAATTAAAAGATGTTGATGAATATTGCCTAAGTGATTTCGAGCTTCAATTATTTGTTGCCATCAATTATTCAAAACCTTCTAACGAAAACAGGATCATGTTCTCTCATGATAAAAATAAAATAGCATTAAAACTTATATAAATGGAAGTATAAAAACCTGTATAACTTCCCGAGGAAAAAGACATAGCAAAAATAGAAATGGTTTTATAAAGAAAACTGTTCAAACATTATGAATATGAAATAAAATAACATATTTTTGTAAAAAAAAAAAAAAAAAAAATTGAAATTTCATTGACGTTACCTACCTTAACGTTCTGTTTGTCGAAGATAAAGTTTCTATCAGAGCACTTCAACATGGTCTGACAATTCACTGATAAAAATTTAAAAAAATGATCACCATATAAAAATCACTTTTTTTTAGAATTATAATAGTGGTTTAATCATAACACTCGAAGGACACCAAAAGTGATATGAAAAGGTTATTTCAGAGTCATAGGTTTATTCTGTTACAAGCTAACACGATAACAGTAGAATATTGAGCTACAGGATATAGTGCACAAATTTAATATTTAACGTATAGATACGTATCAAATTTGGAGCCATTAAAGAGTTTAAAACTAATTGGTACACATTTTAATAAGTTTGTAAATGCAATGATTCAGCAAAGAAATGACTTAAATAAATATAAAAATTCATATGATTTTGATTTGAATTATAGTTTCGAGTCTAATTTTGATTTATTCTATCGCATAAATGGCATCCAAAATAACTTTTCGGTTTTCTGATACATGATCAGTAAACGTCAACTAGCGATTAATCGACAAAAAAATTGCTCAAGATTGTTAATTAAGGGGTTCTAATGTGATTATTGCTTGCTAATGGTATACGAATGGACGATATACAAGTACATGTATTGTAGCGTGAGCGAGAAAGTTTCCAGGACACTAACCCCACTGATTATTATTATTATTATGTGAGAGTATGATGTTGTTTTGGTTTGAGATTTTTTGAAGCATCAAAATGCATAGGCAAAAAATTGTTGAAGACTCAAAATGCGTAGGCAACAAACTGGTGATTTATCGCTTTTGAGGCATCCGTTTTTCGTGTTTAGGATTATTAGAAAATAATGCAGAATACTGTCACATTTGGCAATTTATCGCCGACTAAAGTTACAACATGATTTCCAAATTAATCATTCCCTGAATTCTTACGAACTGTTTTAACTAATTTGTCATTAAAAAATTTAAACCGGCTTGAAGCAATCACGAGACTATCAGATTACGAATGCGTAGATAGATAAATATATACATATTTTTGAGAAAGACAGAAAAAAAAAAAAAACTCGATGCTTTTTTCCTTTTTTTCATCTGAAAATCGATGGAGCTCGAAAATTTAGCTTGCCAGTTAGAAAAATTGAACACACACACACACACACACACACACACACACACACACACACACACACACACACACACACACACACACACACACACACACACACAAAGAGAGAGAGGGTGAGAGAGAAAGGGATATAGACCGATAGAGAAGTTTCTTGATTATTTCAAACCGGCTAAAACTGGCTAATGACTTAAATTAATTAAGAGAAATAATGACTTAATAATGTTCTCACATGATAACTAGATATTAACTGTCTTTGATTTCATTATAATTTTTTATTTATTTATACTTTCATCTTCTTTTTTTGTGATATATTTATTCAAAATAGGTTTAGCACGATTAAATTAATATTATTACGATGAATGAACATTTGATTGTCAAAGGCAAGTAATAAATTTAAATCCTAAATCTTTTATTCATGATATCTGATAACATTATTTACGAAATAAATAATTCCCTTTCACTTTCGAAATCAGGATATACCTATTTGGTTATCAAGACTCATAATTTCATTAAGTCAATAAATAAAAAAAGAAATTCATGAATATTCGCACTCATAAATATGCAGTAAATAATCGCAAAATGAACACCTGATTTTCATCCACGTGCCATCATGTCTAAGTGTTCTTTATTTTTTCAAAGTCTTATCGTAAATTTGAGATTCATGAATTAAATCATATCAGAAAATACAGATTAATTGCATTATTATTTCGATAAAGGAACCAAGATAGGAAAAAAATATTGAGGAACAACTTCCTTATTTTTACATGTTTGTCTTTAATATTTTTAAATCATCAGCAAAAATTCAGTTTTCGTTATACGTCATTTTGAGATTTGAAGAATCGTTTGCTCCATATCCTTAGAGGGTAACGGATAATTTTTAGAAAACGATTTATTTTACAGGTAATTATTGAATATGCATTTCATTTTTATTTTAAATGTTTATTCTAATTTCTTTTTTCTTTTTCTTCTTCTTATTTGAATTTTGGAATTATTTTTATTTCAGTTTGATGAATACTCTCCTTTTACTAAACATATTTTTCTCGCTTTGTTTTGATTAATAAAAAAAAACTTAAGTATTTAGTATAGGAATATTTCTTGTGTTATTACTTTATATTTATCTATTTAAAAGTGATATTTTACTTTTCCTTATTCTTTTAGCTGTTTTTTTTTTTCATAATAAATAAATTTATATCTATAAAGGTGGTATTTTATGCTTGATTTTTCACTTATTTGTTGAATCGCTACAGTTTTGGAATTCTGTTCTAATGTATGCATTCTCAAAGATAGAATAATTTTTTAATTATTATAAACCTTAGTTATCCACCAACTTTCAATTTAATTACATTTTGATTGATTATAGTTATCTTATTGCGAATTTTAGAAAATTATATATATATTTAAATATTTTATTAAATTTTTTGAAGATGAGTTATGAAATACATCAAGATTAAAAAGTATTATATAATTTGTTTGCCCAAAATGAAAATTGAAAATATTCAGAGATAGAAGTATTCAGTTGAAAATTAAAGTCACAATGATTATCTCATGAGAATTATAAATTTGTTAAATTTATAATTGCATTATTGGATGGGATTAAATTTATACGACTTATTTAAAATGATCATATTATTGCTTCATCTTTTACGACTTTTGCTTTGATCCCGATAATTTAGATTAAAATCTATATACTTGCAATAATTAGGGAAACCAAGTATTTGTTCTCATCTGCAATCACCAATCTAATTTCGCCAATTTTTTTCTTGTATGAACATTTATGACCTTTTGATATATATTAAGGATTATAGATATATATTTATTATATATTATTACATATATTATATCTATTATATTTTTGTATTATACATAGATATTATGATGATTTAGATATATCTTTGCGCCCTTCAATTATCTATGTTTGCTAGAAATTTCAAAAAGAAAGACCTTTAGATATTTTTTAAATGAAAATATCGAATATTTTTTATGGAGAAGGAGGGGACACTAAATCTTGAGTGAAGCAGCCACAATTTCATATGGAGGTTTATGATTCCCTGCACACATCATAAATTGTAGCTAATTCCGATCATCCCCACTCCCTTTTAGAGATATCGCAAAATGAAACTTTGACTAAATCTTCGGCCTGAACAAAATAAGATAATCTCAAATTTTATTCTTAGCAATCATTATAAAGTATTTATGATGCTCCAAGCTCATTGTGTAATTATAATTTAGATTTAAAATTTCTTTTATTATAATAAAACTAACTGGTACTTGGCGCGTTGCTGCCGACGAAAAAAAGTAATGTTAAATGCAATCACTCAATAATTTGGCAATGTTTTATCGTAATAGAATGAACGGTAGGACAGTATATAAAATACGAACAAACAAATATTCATTTTTATGTATTAGATTTGAGTACTCTTTTAGAATTGTTAAACTTGGTGTTCTTTTAGAGCGGTAATGAAAGAAACTATTTGTTGTATCTCGTGATTCGTTTAATATTCTTTCAGAATTCTCAAATTCAAATTTAATTCAAATTTTCTCAAAAATTAATGATGAATGAAATGAACCAAAATCTAAGAAAAATGTTGAGAGGAAAAAAGAAATTATGGGTAAAAATATTCGTATATATGCGTTTTTTTTTTTTTCATAAATTCACCGCTTAATTTTTCTAAAAACACTTGTAAATGAAAAAGTATTTCACCAACTCTAAAATTTTTGGTTCATTTCGTTGCTCATATTAATTAAAACCCACGCTGAAATTTTTATGTAAATATATCTATTAGTTTTTGAGATATCATGTTAACGGTGGTGAATTTTTATAAAAATCAAAGTTTTGAGAAAACTGTTGTGAATAACAAATTTTAGCTGAAAAATATATTTTGCTTAAAATCTCCTTGGATAACAGGTTAAACCTTCCTTTTCTTAGAAAAGATAAACTGTTTTGGAAAGAGAAAAGTCTGAATTTCATGAAATATCAATAAAAAAATAATTCGCCAATGTGGTCGATAACCAATGTTTTTAACGTAATCGGATACCTTAAATTTTATATCGATAGCTAAAAAGACGCACAAAATGTTCACGTGCGAGACTCTGAAAATAAATATTTGTTCATTCATGGATTTCACGGCATAATCGAAGATCCACATTTTTTATATTTGACTAAGAAAAATAAAACTTTTATAAGTTAATTAGAGAATTTCGAAAAGACGGCTTTTAAATAATTAATGCAAAAACATTTTTTTTCTTCTGTATTTGTATGTCCGATATTATTGCTCTGAAGTAGGATTTACACGAGACCAACTATCGCACGCAATAGAAGGTCACGCCTACTTCAGAAAGATCATGTGACCGTAGTGGGTCAATGGCAAATTATTATCGCATCGGGACAATTATCTGCCATTGTCTCGTTGGGGTCATGTGATATAGGCGTGGTCTTCTATTTATATTTTTATCTTACATTTAAATGTGTTATGCCTATTTTCCTGCCTATAATGCTGAACTGAGCATTTAATAGGTTAGGTGCACATTAAATGTATCTATACATAGTATAAAATGAAGTCTCCTGACAGTGTCTGTATGTTTGAACCAGAAAAACTCGAGGAATATTTAACTGATATTAGAAATATTTGTACCATTTTGTAGAGGATTTATTGGGAAAAGTTTTGGCATATTGAAGTCATATCAAAATAAAGAAAAAAGGAATTTTATAATTGCGATTTTAATTATTTTCCTACTACGATTCGCGCTTGCGCTGAAACATCTCTATCTGTGAGTTGCACTTATCCGCGCAAATCTCAACAGCTATGTTATATATATGCGATACATTTCTTTATTTACGGCTGATTTCAAGTCTCATTATGCCAAGAATTTCTTTAACTAATATTGGAGATATTTGTAGGACATTTATTGGGGAAGGGTTTAGTTATATTAGTTATAGAACGACTTTATGTGGTAGTATCTGCAATTACATTCAAACAATATTTTTTTTTGTCTTATCATCAGGAGGAAAAACATCTAATATAATTTACAAAGAAATTTTATGAAGCAAGTAGAATTTTATTTTCATAGCAGTTTATATAGATTTGATAAACATGTGTGGAACAGTGGGGACAATGAGTTATTTGTATATTTTTGAATTTTAAAATAACGTTTCTCTTATATACTTTTAGTTAGTCTGGAACATCTATGACATATAGTCATTTTCGATAAAAACAGTTTATCTCCAAATTTTAGCAAAATAGACAAATGAGGCTAAAAAGGAAGCAATAGCGTCAGGTCGGTCTAATGCCACTTGGCCATGAGAGTAGCTCTTTCGAATGAAGGCAGAAGTGTGCGCCTTTCGTAGTTAACGAACACCGTTAAGGTGAAAGTACGACTTTGCTCGAACACAAACGACACAACCCTTTTTAGAAGGAGGTTGAACTAATTCCTACACTCATTCATTCACACTCACTCATGAGATATACATAAGTTTTTCTTTTACCATTAAAACCATTAGTTAAACTTTTTTTGCTATCATTGATGTTCTTACATCAAATTTTAAATCTTGATTTTGCCGAATATTGTTCTTTTTCAAATAATTCTACTTATGATTTCATTAATTTTTTTGATCAATCAGATATAAATAAACATTTTTTGCTATCATTGATGTTCTTACATCAAATTTTAAATCTTTTGTTTTTTTTTCGAATATTGTTCGTCTTTTAAATAATTCTTCTTATGATTTCATTAATTTTTTTGATCAATCAGATATAAATAAACTTTTTTTGCTATCATTGATGTTCTTACATCAAATTTTAAATCTTTTGTTTTTTTTTTCGAATATTGTTCGTCTTTTAAATAATTCTTCTTATGATTTCATTAATTTTTTGATCAATCAGATATAAATAAACTTTTTTTGCTATCATTGATGTTCTTACATCAAATTTTAAATCTTTTGTTTTTTTTTTCGAATATTGTTCGTCTTTTAAATAATTCTTCTTATGATTTCATTAATTTTTTTGATCAATCAGATATAAATAAAAATTTTTTGCTATCATTGATGTTCTTACATCAAATTTTAAATCTTTTGTATTTATCTAATATTGTTCGACTTCTACTGATAATTGCATCACTTTTATAATGAATGAGATATAAATACGTTTTCTTTTTGCCGTATCTTTGAATTTTATTTAGTTTCATTGCAGCATTCTAGAAAAAAATTGATTTTTCTTTCCAGACACACATTAATTTTAACCCTTAAATGCATGATTATTTATTTTGAATTTAAAAAAAAGTTTATTATGGGAAAACAGCCCTAGATTACATAAAAAATAAATTATTAATTCCAAGTAAAAATATGGTATATTTAGCTTGAAAACAATTATGTGCAGGCCTTTGGCAGCATACATTACTTCCCATAAATTCAGCCTGAATCTAATATAATTTTCAAATACAACATCAAACATTGATAGCATCCTACTCAGCAAATCCCAGATAGCACAGTCTACTGCACTATATTGTACAATATTATGCGATATTATATGATATTAAACAATATTACACAATATTAAACTACATTGAGAATCATTTTTAATATCATATAATATTGTACAATATTTGAATACCACTAGGGATGAGAAGTCATTTTTTTTAACAATTAGATTACATAATACACTTCTTTATAGCGAACTCGACAACAGTAATTATTTCAAATAACGCACTGAGCTTCATCACTCATCATTCAAATATGAATATATATATAACTTAACCGCCAAAAAGAAAGTCAATTTTTTCTTTTATACATGATTTATTTCTACGGTGATCAACGGGCTTTTGAATAAAATTAAATGAAAACTGGATGTAATCAATTGGTAATAGTATGTATTTAACGGTTAATTTTTTATTTTAATTTTAATTTAGCTGCTTCATTCAAAATTTCTATGCCAATTAATTTGAATTTATTATTTCATTCAATGCTAGTTTAAATAAAAAAGTATTCATTGAATTTTCGGAAAGTCATTATGGAAGTTTCAATTCCTTCGAAATTAACTTTGCTAATATAGTTTTTATGAAGCCTTGAAAGTAACGAATTTTTGTCTTTAATTACATTAAGCTAATGCAGTTATCGACAGCTCACTTGAATTAAGATAAATAACAATAAAAGATTCAAGAATTAAAAAAAAACCATTTCTGTTTTGAATACTATTTTTCAACACTGAGTTTGTTTTTTAATGAGTAGAAATCGTTTGATTCAAACGCAATAAAAGAAATCGTTTGCTACAACACATGGCGTTTAAATTTTTACTTTAGTTGGCCCAATATATTTATTTTAATGATTTTACTTTCTCGTTTCAGTTATGTTCGTTTTGTAGTTATCGTGTTTCGAGAAGTCGAACAGACAGACTTCCTCTGAACAAATTATACTTAAAATTTGATAGAAATCTGTATAATTTGATGTAAAGATCGTATAGCTCAAAGCGTTTTAAAATTACCTTTATCACAGACATACAGACAGACAGATATTTTTCAAAATATATGTTTTTCGAACTCAGGAAGGCCGAAAATGTGTATATTTTTCAAAATCTAGAGCTCGAATTTTTTGAAGATTGTTCAATTTTCTCTATACTAGGTATACTAGAAATTAAAAACAGATTTATTTGATATCAAATATAAACCAATATTCCCGTTAAACCAGCTGATCGTCTAGGATAGTAAATAAAATTTCTAATAGTAAATAAAATTTCTCTTTTGGTGTAAACTTTTTGAAGATTAATCGAAACTTTCTAAGCAAATTCAACTTTTAGAACATAACTAATGTTTTAATGACAGATTCCTCAGGTTGAACAAATAATTATTTTTCGAATTCTTCTTTTTGTGAGTCAATGAATAAGGATTTGCTTTTGGTTGTTTTTATTTGAATAACCTTGAGTAAAATCGCAGATAAATAAAATATTGTGGTGGAGTGAAGATCATTACGATCCGAGGTAATACAGTGCAGTGAAAGCAAGAGGATATATGCCTTCGAGAATATTTCTTTAACGATTACATTTTACACAAAGCACGAAAAGACTACACGAGACATTAACTCTCACTCCTTTATGTCGGGTTTACATTCGGTCAGTTATAAGCTGGCAAGTAGACAGCGCATGCGTAGAAAGGCCGAAAAGTGCTGTCCCGTTCATGGCAAGTAATTGTCCAGACTGGACAACTACAAGCCACTGTATTGTATTTTTTCCTTACTGCCTATGAGTTCATAGAATTTGGAAGCTTTATTGATGGGAAAAAAAGGATTCGTTATTTTTGATTAATTCCGCCATTTTTAGCTCTTTGTTTTTTTGATTCGAGGTGTAGTTTTTTCTCATTTTATTTGCCATTTATTTTCAACAATTTTCCACATTTAGGTATGTTGACCTTTTTATTTTTATTTTACCATGTTTTTTCTGTGGCGGTGGTGGTGGCGGAATTGTACCAATGTGGAGGTTTGAATTCCACCGAGGATTGAGCTTGCGATGATTGGATTTGAAGTCCAGTAACTTATCCATTCGATAAAAGCAGTAGTGGTTGTTACTGACTTATTAAGATATCACCACAATACTCCCCTACCAGTGAGTCTGTAGAGACGAACGATTTTTATAACGCCAAGCGTTATGGCGAGTGAAGAAATTTGCTGCTTCGTCAAGCGAGTTTGACTACTTTGTGTTGGTTGCGTTTGCTGCTGGTACGTTCATAGAGCAAGTCACCATTGTAGCGGTGTTGTTGGCGGAATTGTGCCTATGTAGAGGTTTGAATTCCACCAAGGATCGAACATGCGATGATTGGATTTGAAGTCCAGTAACTTATCTATTCGATAAAAGCGTACGCTAAAGTCTAGTGGCTGTTACTGGCTTATTAAGATGTACCAACACTTTGTATAGATATACATCATGAATGATAAGAATTTTATTATCATTTTAATAAGAAAAAAGAGAATTCAGGAATGCCAAAACGACAATTTGTAGCCAAGCATGGAATGCTTGAATCCATTTTATGAAATTGTGGCAACATGGATTAATCCCTTTCTGCACATGCATTGACTACTTGCCGTTTTATAACTGGCCGAGTGTAAACCTGCCTTTAACATAACACTAACTTATTTTAACTTCGATGACATGCCTATCGGGGCACCTATCTTCGGTAGAGGATTATCCCCTTAATAACTGTGACTAATAGAGCACTAACGTGTAATAATATGCCATTAAATCGGTAAATTTCGGTGGAGAATTGTGTATCGCTTGTACGAAGGTTTCAGGTGAAGCTATGAATGTGATTGGCTGAGCAGTCATAGATTGTAATGCTATTGGTTGTTACTGTTAGAGAAGGTAAGTGGGTATGCTGACGAAAGTAAGTAGATCAAATTCGTCCATCGACTGGTGTAAGGGATTTCATAATTAGATTTTAGATTCAGAATTAAATTAAAGAATAAAAGAAATAAAGCTTATTTGGAGGAGGCCTCTAAAAGAAAGCTTATTTCTAGGCCTTTTAAGTGCCGGGTTTGGGTCGAGTTTAGGAATTTGATTAATTGCCTCGTTAAAAATTTTGTCAAGATTTTTAAAGAAGTTTGTAGCCTTTAACATAACAGCATCTCACCTCATTATAATAACAATCGCAATGCAATGTGAGATGCGTACCTAATCAGCCAACGCCATCTATTATCCAAAGGAGAAAATAGAGTAATGCAACTGCTACAATGTGTTTTTATTTATTTATTATAATTCATGTCTGAATAGCTGTATTCTGTAATTTTCTTTACTTCTCATTTCGGTATCCTAAAAGCCTTATCACACGGTGAAATTTCGTCAGCACTTTTCGGTTTCTACTCTCAAAAACCAGTCAAGCAAGTTTCACGTCATCGACAACTTTTTCTAACCAGTTTGAAAATGCCGACGAAATATTGTCTGCAAAAGAAATTTAACCAATCATGTGAAACTTTGAAATGATGTCACACAAGTGACGTCACTTTCGATGTCGCTTGCTGACGGAAAGTGCAGATGATATTTCTCCGTGTGATAAGGCCTTAAGAAAACCACTTTTAGACGCTTCTATTTCTCAAAGTGGTAGTGAACACGCTGACAGACATGCATATTACAGAAAAATATATTTTAGTCGAAAAATAATAGATAAATAAAAATGGAACAAATTTGTACAGAAATTACGATGTGCAATCAGTACCAGCAATACGAACCAAATCGAAGTTCTTTTATAATGACTTCACACTCTCGTCGCAAAGTGGGAGGCGGTATGAACCAATGATATTGCTAAATTTTCCACCATACATGAAATAGCACTTCGAATGGGAATATGCTGCCCGGTGTTGTTTGTGTATGAACGTCAACTCAGAAAATATTTCAGCTAGGCGAATTAAATTTGGTATGCGGTTATTTTCAAGAATTTGTAGTTATTTGTCAAACATTCAAATAAGCTCATTCAAGGGAAATCTATCTGCCTATCGAAATAAAGGTCAAAATTATTGGTATAAAAAGTAACACATTTTTGGCGATGGTGTTTTGGCCGGAATTGTGCCAACGTAGAGGTTGAATTCCACCAAGGATCAAATCTGCGATGTTTGAGTTTCAAGTCCAGTAACTTATCCATTCGACAAAAGCGTACGCTAATGCCTAATGGCTATTACTGTCTTATTAAGGTGTCACCATACGTTCATGTAGATAGCCTTTAGTTATGTGACTATAAATGAATTGAACCTGTTTTACGGGTTTATAGTATGGGTCTGCAAGTTCGTATCCATATAAACACAATAACTGCAAAATAAGTGGTTTAAATAAATGAAAATTTGACGTGCAACACTATAATTAATTGTAGTTATATGTCCTATTTTGGGTTGAATGGGTTGAAAAAAGGGTTTTAAAATACATATTTAGTTTTCTGTATTGTAATAAGAAAAACAAAACGCTCATGTGCGAGACTTTGGAAATAAAAATCCAAATATTCGCAACGTTCATGATATTGGCTGAATGCAATTTTAATGCTGGGCATGTGTGGAAACATAACATATTTATTAGCTGCCATGCGAAAAAAATCGATGAGACCATTCTTTATAATTTTCAATTGTTACAGAAAAAAGTTACATGTACGTTATATGAAATGGTTTTAAAATTTGAATTGATTTAAATCTAATTAATTAAATATTTTTTATTTTTTATTTGAATAAATTTAAATAAATAAATTTTTATTTACATAATTTAATTTGAATAAATTTAAATAAATAAATTTTTATTTACATAATTTAATTAAAATAAATTTAAATAAATTTTCATTTACATAATTTAATTTGAATAAATTTAAATAAATAAATTTTTATTTACATAATTTAATTTTAATAAATTTAAATTTCATTAAACACATATGTATGCATGGAATGTTATAAGTTGAGATAAGTATGTAATTACAATACTAATTTCAATATTACTGACATGATTTCATTTCTAACAAAGTTATAATCTCTACATTTTTGAAAAATCTTTTTAGTACTATTATGAAAGTTTTTTTTAAAAAAAATAAATTGTTTTATTTAACTCAAACATGATATATTTCTGTTTTTGAAGCCTCAAAATGCTCGGCAGAAAATTGGCGATTTCGCGCTTTTGAGCGACTAATTTTTCGCTTTCAGGGTTATTAAAAATGATAAAGGAGGTTGTCATATTTGGCGATTAATCATCAATAAAAAGTTGCAGCTTGGCGCGAATGTCAGTCATGTATCCGATTCTCCTGCCAGGCTAATAAAGGACAGGTTCGTAAAAAGTTATCACCTGAAAAAATAACGATTGCACAAATACAATAGTTACATGATTGTTAAAAACCGGTTTAAACATGTTTTTCAGGGAAAAAATATCCTGGCTTCGAAAAAAAAAATAATTTAGAACTCGATTGATTTTGAGATGATCAAAAAGGATTTTCTAAATATTGCTAATTGTGAAATATAAATTATGAAAGAACATGGCGTTTTTTTTTTTTTTTTTGTCGGATTGATATCAAGTAATTTAGAAAACTGTTCGTACATAATAATTAGAAATTTACAATAGAAGATTGTGATTTTTTCTTTATTTTATTTTTAAAAATTATTTGATACCCTAACTGAATGAATTTTATATAAGGAAATCAAAATTCATCAATCAAAATATTCAATCACATGCTTTTACCACTGTTAAAATTGCCTTATTTGGACATTATTATTATTTTTTTAAATATTAATTATTCTACTTCGCAGTACTTATTACTTAATGGCCAAAAAGTGATTTTGAAATATCTAAAAAAATTATTTGCAAAATAGCTATTAATAATTTTTTCTTTCTTGTCACTACTATCCAACCACTTCAATAATCATTAAAAACGAAACATAACATCGTAATACCAATTTAATGGGCTTAAGTATGATGTAAAACTTTTAAAACCCATTTCCTACATTTTAATGTACATGGACGGTGAGTTTATCATTTCGTCATAAAATCTAGAGCGTAAATAACAGAGTTAAGTCTAGATGCTCTCCAAATTATAGGTCTTAAAAGTGACGTATAGATAGCGAAAATAACTTTTCTGAATGTCTTATCCAGAGATATTAAGTATTCTCCTCTGTGTTTAAGATGTGTTCTGAGTAATTTTGCTTGTTCTTTTTATTGGCAATCGCTTTGTCATCGATGAAAACTCAGACGAATAGAAATTATACGTTTTATGTACTTCCATTACTATTTTCATGGTTTTTTATTTTCTTTGTGCAAGAAATTCCGCATTTTTTTGGAAAATTCAATTACAGTAAAAGCTTTTTATTCGTGGGGTATATGTTCCATAAATAAGCCGCGAATACAAAAACCATGAATACGGAATGGTGATTTACATGGGATTATAGGGGATACTTTCCTAGGTGACAAAATAACAATAATAAAATGTATAAAAAAATCATTTTAATTGAAGTTTTTGAACATTTTGATTGATTATCTCAAGGCTTAGGCAATTGTTTGAAGAATTTTGTCATTTTCTCTTGCTTGGCAGTTTTTAAAAGCTCCTTCCATTCAGACTGATACGCAGCAGTCGCATTAGCAATTTGCCTCTTAAAAATAAGACTTCGTTCCATAGACGGATCAATGTTCATAAAGAAATCGCTAAGATCATTTGCCATCCTTAAACTTTTACTAAGATTTTTCAAATTAAATGTCATGTTTCCAGTGCTTGTTGAAGCTTCTTCTTCAATGGGCTGTGAATTTAACATTTCCTCCAAGTCGGTTTCAGTCAGATCTTCATCTTGCGATTCAAGCAATTCCTGAATGCCACTTGATTCTATCTGTTCGAACCCTTCTCGTCCTATTCCATTCGCGATTTCGGCTATGTTTGCATTGAACAACATACTTTAGACAAAGTTGTAATAATATCTATTTTACTTTTTTCATTAGTCCATTTGACGGCATTTACAAATGATATTTTGTTCGATACCTATTGGAATCCTTTTATTATTATGCATGTACTTATTAGATCCGCGAATAAAGAAATTTTTAGCCGCGAATATAGGAATTGGGTCGCAGTTCTTTAATCCGCGAATAGTGAAAACGCGAATGAAGGAAGCGCGAATAAAGAGCTTTTACTGTATAATAAAGAGCTTTTACTGTATAATAAAGATGCTCATCTGTTGGGCCTATTATTTTGATTCTCTGATATGTGAAGTACACTCTAAGAAAATATAGTAATAGCTATAAGAAAACTCCAATGGGAGTGGTCTCCCTAAAATCTTCTCATATTAAATATTATATCTTTTCCTACTTTCGAATAAAATTGTTAAAACATGGAACTGCACATGATCTCTTGCATGCTGTTTTCCCGATTAATTTGCAACCTAATAAGTTATTCCATCATTTATATTGCACACACATACTAAGTAATCTCATTGCATGACATTACTCTATTCATCTGTTATGTCCAGAGGTTAAGAACTTTGAGTTCAAGCACTCCGTGACACTATCCAATTATCATTTCCTCTTGCAGGATTTTGGCAAATAACTAATGTATGGATAGATTTTTATAAGATTTGGATGCCATATGGAACTGCTGCGAATTTCTTGCATGGGTTTATTTACAAGTTTATTAGTAATTTATTATCTACTAAGTTATTCCCCCATTTACCATGCAAAACCATACTAAGTAATCGCATTACCATGATATTATTCTATTCGCCTGTTATGTCCGCAGGTTATGAACCATAAGTTCAAGCACTCCATGACACTGTCTTCTTATCCTAAACTCTTGCATGGTTTTGGTAATAACTTACAAAATATAGTCTGATTGTTATTGTATATGGATGGAATATAGAAGACCGTGATTCTCTTCCATGTTTATTTAGATTTATTTGCATACGTTATTTGTTATCTAATAAGATATTCTACCATGTATCTTGCACACCCATACTAAGTAATCACATTGCCATGTCATTCGCCTGTTACGGAGGTTAGAAGCCTTGAGTTCAAGCACTCCATGATACTCCCTTCAAATCCGCAAATCTTGCATGGCTTTTAGAATAACAGTTACGAAATATATATTTTTGGCCTGTATCCAGTTTTTTTTTATTGAATAGATCATGTGATTCTTGGTGATTTGTTTTGGTGATTAATTTCTTGAATGAAGTTAAAAGTGTGGGAAAGTTGATATTTAAGTTTTAGATGCATCTTCTCCTACTGATTGAAACTAAAATTTGGCTCAAAATTGCAATTGTACTAATAAAGTCAGATATTAAATTTCATATATACAAGTCATTGCGTTTTACACCATTTACATGTTTTTGAAAAGTACAGGCTAACAAATTAGTCAATCAACTGGTCATAATCTGATAGGTATCTACACTTTAAATATTAAATCTATGCACCAATTTTTATACATCTTGAACGTTTTGTTTTGTCGCTATCGTGTTAATTGTATGTGGATAACTAGACCGACGGACTATTGATTTCGTTCAAAATTTGATCTACGAATTTCCTATATAACAAAGTTTATCATTCTATCTTAAAGAAGTTTCTACTATTTTTGTCACAGGTAGTTTGACGGAAAGACACACAGACATAAGAAAATTAATTCATTTTATATTCCTTAAAAATAGCTTTATTTTTCTTACACAATGTATGAGTTCTCACTCTATATTCATTTTCCAGTGAAGCAGAAAAAGAATGCTTTAAAATATCATTTCAGCTACAGCTTGCAAAAATAAAAATAAAATAAAAACATTCCAGCGACTGAGAGAAAAAAAAAAGATCGTCTGAAAAAACTATAGTAGAAGTACTTTCAATATTTTATTTCCTATCGTTTGAGCTATTGACATCCACTTGGAATTTTGTCTTCAAAGCTTTAGTAAAGGGTTCGAAATCGAACTCTATGCATATTCTCGGTATTCTAAATCGGATGTCTTCAGGGAAAAGGCGTTTTGGAATGCATGGAAAAAGCTGAAGTATTTTTATTTTGAATGACAATTGCTATGTTGCAGTTCGCTTTCGAAAATCAAAGTTCTTTTTTTATATCATAAGAGGCTGTTTACATACAGTATAAAATAAATTCACTTTATAAAATCCTTCTGTGCCAAAGGTGAATCTCTTATCTTTAGAGTCTGGTGAAATGAGTGTTCGGTACAAAGTATAGGCTTTTGCCCGTTTTTTATTTTTCGGAATGTTTTTGTTTTTATGTGCAGAGAAAACGAAAGAACTTAAAGTTATTTTTATTTTCTCGAATTTCACTGAACATATCATAATTTTTTTCAGCAATTTTACAGAATTCTTTAAAAAAAAAAAAGAAAGTAAGATATTTTTGTAAAAAGAAAGAAATTAAGGAGATGCTGTTTTTCCTTAAAGAGTAGACATTTATTATATTAGTTTTAAGATTGCATATACAAAGCCTTAAAATAAAATTTTAGCTCCTTAATAGTTTTTTTATAAAGATAAAAACCAATTATTTCTTCATTTAAGTGGAAAATATGTTGACATAGATTGATACAATAAATTATCGGCATTGTTTAAAAAAAGATAACATTGATTATTGATAAAAAATAGATAAATGCTGATATTTGCAGTAACTGTGTTTGTTGCCCACTTTTGGGCAGAAAGAAAATTTAAATCTGATTTTTGCAAACGCGAAATTACATTAAGGAAAAGTAATGTTATAATTGCTGAATTTATCCATGATACTATGATGTTGCAAACCTTTATAAAACTAAAAAATACATAATTGGAATAATATCTCATTGCCTGACTGTGAACACGATTATTCAAAACTGCTTTGAAATAGGCAGATAAGTTTCAATTTGCGGTGTTTGAATGTCATTTATAAATATCTATCAAATTTTGTAGACATGATCCGATGACGGGAATTCTATATTAAAGGGTGTCCTAAAATTAACACACGACTTGAATTTGCCACTGTTCTTGCAGTAAAGTGTTGGTAACCCTATTAAAAACCATTTGACTGGTGATACCTTAGGGTTAGTAAAAATATAGCATTACTCGGTAGAATTACGTGTTAACGCAAGATTTGAGTTAAAAAAACAATTTTTTTTTCTTTAAATTTGACATTTACAAGCCCGCTGACAGAAAGCTGTCAGCGATTTAAGCCTAATTTACCATCCTTTGTTTTTACAGTAGCACCAACTAGGCCAAGAGTACGACTTAGCTACTTCATGTATATCTTATTCGCTTGCACAGCCCCTTTTTACAGGGGGACACATTCGCACACCAAACAGATAGAACACAGAATAACAACCATTCTCAAACCGGTGCTCAAATCCAGGGCTTCCAGATCACGGGGAAGACACGCTACCCTTATGCCAGGATGCCAAAAATAAATCTAATTTATATATCTCAAAATGTTTTTGAAATATTGTTTTCATAAGCAAAGAGTATAATTTCTATAATGAACTTTTTGGATTTCGACAAAATCTCGATTTCGAATTCTTCGGCGATTACAATATTTTCTCTCCATATTTCGTACATGCGAAATTTAAATCTGTTTGTAATTTCCACATATTTATTTAAAAGTCTTTTATATTATATTAAGGTATCCGACTATGTTCAAAGCAGAATTTTCGAGAAATTGAATTTTTTTTAACTATTTCAAATTATGGTTTTTGGATCTATTGCCAATTATAACACAAATTACTAAGAATACAACAAAATTATTTGAAAATATAATATATTTTGAGAAATAGGAGAATTTATAGTTAATTTTAATGAAATTGAACCAGAACGGTTAACCCTCTAAAAAAAATTGAAATGCAGCATTCCTATTGCTCTCTGTACACAAGTTGTAAAATATGATTTTGAATGAAATAAACCAAAGTATTAGAAACGTTTTGTGATGCAAAGAATTTATGGGTAAAAATATATATACATACGCATTTTTTTCCATAAATTACGATTTAAATTTTCTAATAATACCTATAAATGAAAAAGTAGTTCACCAACAATAAAACTTTTGGTTCATTTCATAGCCCATATTTTTTTAAATACATGCTGAAATTTTTATGTAAATACCTCTATTGGTTTTTAAGTTTATGTTTTATGAGAATTAAAATTGAAGTTAAAGACAAATTTTAGCTAAAAAAATATGTTTTGCTTAACATTTCACTGGATATTAGATTAGACAATCGTTTTTCCAGTAAAAATAAACTTTTGGAACGAGGAAAGTCTGAACTGCAAGAAATAGTAATTTAAAAAGAATTCTCCAAAGAGGTCTATAACCAGTGCTTCCAACATAGTCGGATACCTTAAGCCTCAATCTCTCGTTATCCTAAATGCGCTACATGCATTTTCATAGAGTATTAATTCAAGCAAAAAATGCAAGCTACTTTTTATTCAATATCAAAGTTTAACGATTCTGAATAGTTTGACATTCGAGGCCTCAATCTATTATAACTTATTTTTGTGTTAAAACTTTCTTAAAAAAATCATCAAAGCAAGGAAAATGCCGATCTTTTTATTTATATCCGGTAGAAAGTCCAAGTTTCGACGCTTAAATATATTTTATAACAGCCAGATTTTCTTCCTTGCACGAATTGTGAAATATTTATGCGAATGTATTATTCACAGATGTCTGTAGAAGTCACTAGAATTAATATAAAAAAAGTTATGATTTATGGTTTATTGAAACAGGTGAAGGAATACTTTCTTTCCATTTTTGAGTACTTTTTAAACGTGACCTTAAGAACTTTCATTGTACATTATGTAGACTAAGAAATGATGAGTTGAGTCTCGGCAATTGTATTCAGGTAATATCTTAAATCAGTGTTTCTCAAAGTGTGGTGCGTGTACTTCCAGGAGTACAGGAAGAGTTTGATGGGGTTATAACAAGGGAGAAAGTCAACACCCGTAAAAGTAGCTTTTTCAGCATTTCTAGAGATTATGTCAAAAGAAAAAAAAAGAAGGAAAAAGAAACAGATTGTTGGACATCTGAGATTAAAATTAACAAACAGAGAACCGAATTATGGCGATCTGTCATCTCAGTACAAACAATCTCATTTTTTCTCATTCATCCAAATAAATGTTACTTACAGTATAACTTTTATTTATATTTTATTATGAATAATTTTATTTCTCTTTTCTTATTATTTTGTGTACGACACAGAAAATAAATAAACGTACATTGTTATCAAAATACATCCACTTTTTCTTGACGCGGGTACATAGCATTACGACAATTATAGACGGGGTACATACATGTCAAAAATATGGGAAAAGCTGCCTTAAGTACTTGTCGAACGTGGATGGTTCATTATTAATAGATTTCTCACAGGACAAATTCGACTTAAGCAAAGTTTATTTTTTACTGAATAAAATGCTTTGGTTTGATTTAAAGGAAAAATCATGAATTAAATTAAGCAAATATAAATTAGTTCTGTAGTAAAATCAGAGGAAGTGGTCTCCTCAAAACTTTCGCGCATACTTTCTAATAAAGATTTTAACTCAGTGAGCGCATTGCATAGCTTTGGAGTAAAATAATTATGAAGCATTTTAACTTTAAAAAAATTAGTTATTTTAATGAATTCATCGTGTGATCCTGGGCTGCTGTTTTGGCTTCAAAAGTGTTCAAAAATTCGAATTTGTGTTTCAGATGCGTTATTCATAATCAATTAAAACAGAAATTTGACATAAAACTACATTTAAAGTCACAAAATGACGTACCAAATTCGATAAATTTAAGTCATTACATTTTTCGGTTATCGTGTTTACATATTTCTGAAAGTACAGAACGAAAGGAGGTCAAACTTTTATCGGATTTCGCTCAAAATTTGATAAGCGTTATACTAAATACATTAAATCTGTATACCGAATTTTATCAATTTAGTTCTCTTCGTTTTGTCGTTATCGTGCTAATTTATATTCAAACAGCCAGATTTCCCCTAAGTAGATTTTCTCCAAATTTGATAAAAAACGATGTGGTGACATCTTAATAAGCCAGTAACTACCACTAAACTTTGGTGGCCATTTTTGTATAGTGGATAAGTTACTGGCTTTCAAACCCGAACATCGCAGGCTCGATCCTTGGCGGAATTCAACCTACGTATTGGCACAATTCCGCCAACATATAAGCCAAATTGATGACCTCGGACGTGATGAATTTTCAACAGCTCTCTTGGCGCCATCTCTCCATCAGCAACGCAAAGTCGTCAGACTCACTTGACGTAGTAACACAAAGCCGCCAAACTCAAAGTCGTTAAGACTCACTTGACGCACCAACACAAAGCCGTCAGACTCACTTGACGGACCAACGCAAAGTCGTCAGACTCACTTGACGCAGCAGCAACACTCGTACACTAGCTATAACGCTTGGCGCAAGAAAATCGTTCGTCTCTTTAGCGAACTCACTGGTAGGGGAGTATTGTGGTAACATCTTAATAAGCCAGTAACTACCACTAAACATTGGTGGCCACTTTTGTATAGTGGATAAGTCGCTGGTTTTCAAACCCGAAATTCGCAGGTTCGATCCTTGGCGGAATTCAACCTACATATTGGCACAATTCCGCCAACATATACGCCAAAACGACAAATTTGATTTCAAGCCTTTATATGAAATTTCCCCCAACTAGCTTAAAGTATTTTCGAGTTATTCATATCTCAGACAGACAAACATTTTCCGAAAAATCTAAAACGTGGAGATTTGTCAAAATTTCGTTTATGAGCCTTTTGAAGATTTCTATCTTTTCACTATACCTCGTATGCGAGAAAATAATAAAATAATGATGGATGAATCATACTTAAAATAAAATCATGTTAAATTGCTTTAGACTAGAATTGAAAATCCTTTAAATCTATCTATACTTATAATAAAGCTCAATGTGTGTGTATGTTGGCGCTCTACAGGCCAGACCGTTGGACCTACAGATATCAAATTTGGTACATGTACACCTTGGAGGTCGGGAATGTGCACCTCTGAGCCTTTTTTTTGAATTTTTAATTAGAATTTGAATTAATTAAAATTTAAGCGAAATTTCGACGTTTTTCCGCTATAACTTAAGAAATTATTATTGGACCAACATGATTTTAACATCAATTTAAAGATAAAAAAATTATCTTTCTAATGGTATCAGTGTTTTAATGTATAACTCAAGCTTTTATTTTTAACGAATTTTTAAAGAAATATTTTTACCATGTTTTTTTTAGCCCGTGACTGGATAAAATAAAAGAATGCCGGAAGTTCAAATAAAAAAAACAACTGTCATCGCAAATCAAATCTAAAGAAATACAACTTTCACCACGTGACTGGATAAAATAACAAATATAAAATGTGATATTTTCTAAAAAAATAAATGCAAGGCAAAGGATTCTAAGAAATCGTTTGCAATATTTATATCATTAATTCCATAAATCTTCTTTATTTAGGGTAAACCTGATTGAATTTAGACATGATATGCATTGAAATCCCGACTTAATGGCATATTTCTGTAATCGTTTGCAATACCTGTATCCTTAATTCAATAATTTTTTCCCTTTTTCGCTTTCTTTAAAAAACATATTTAACATTTTGGCAATATCACCGAAAAAAAACATTTTTAATATTTTGGAAGTATAATCGATAAATTATTAGAGCATTAAACTCAAAAAGTTTTTCCGAATAAAGTTACCGACTCTTTAACTACTAATAACTGAATCTTTTAACTTAAACTATTTCTTAAATTTTGGCTAAAAAATATATGATTTAATTGGAAATTTTAGAACGCATTACTCATGGCGGACCAGCTGGTCACCAAAGGCGGCTAGTATTTAATAAGAAGGCAAGCTATTAAAACAAAAAACAAATATATATATATATAAATGTATAACAGTTAAGATAAATTAAAAGTTGAGTATATTGATTTACAAGGTTGTGTTGCACTTTGTCCATCACTTTTTAAAGTTAATAATTATTGTCTAACGATACTAAAGTGATACAAAAACCAACAAACTACAATAATTTATAACATTTGGGTTTCTAGGTTATCAAGTCAGCTTTGCGATTGTATGTCATATTTTTTCATTGTAAGTGCCATAGATATGTCTTGACATCACACACACACTTTCATTTCTAAGCATAGTTAAATAATTTTGGAACAATGCAATATTTGAAATCTTTCGGTAATATTTTGCGAAAACTATAGCAAAAAGATTGAAGTCGAATTTGATTCCCATTTAGATTATGGTGTCCAATTTGTATTCTAGAATCCTCTCCATATTCAACATGACAATTAAATACGGTAGCTGGTCTGAAAAACTTTGGTTTCCAAATATTATAATTAGACATATACTGATTTTTATATAAGTATGAAAAATATAACAAAATTGTCTGGTTATCTTTGTATTATAATGTGATAACATGATCTTGTTTTCTCTTGAAATTTTTTGACTTCAAATTGTGAAGGAACAAATTGTTGAAACTTCAAAATACTTATTTATACCTTTCTTTTTTCTTTGGAGTCGGCTTTCACAGTATAGCTTATGAAAAATCTGTCGTATTCTAATGTCGTTTTATTTTGGTGTCAGCTTTCACTGTATAGCTTTTGAAATATCTATCGTCTGCTGTTGTAGTGTTTTTTTTAGAAATTACAGCCTTATTGCCTAACTAACGCAACGTGTTTAAAAATAAACCAAGCAAGTTAAAATAATATTTGTTTAATCAATAAAGATTGTTGTTTCAGGGATAATTTCAGCTAATTAAAATAAGATTATAAAAATAATGCAGAAGGTTGTCACATTTGGCGATTTATTCATTGATTAATTCATTATTTAATCCATATTATTCATTCTCTGAATTTTTAGGAATTGTCTTGATTAAATTAAGTCATTAACCAGTTTAAACCGATTTGAAACAATCATAAGACAATCAGTTTACGCACTCGTTGATATTTAGGAAATCGGTGTTTTTTTTTCCATCTCAAATTGGTCTTGCATAATCTGATAGTCTCGTGCTTGTTTCAAAAAGGTTTAAACTGGTTAATGACTTAAATTAATTAAGGAAAATAATGGCTTAAAAGTAATGAGGCTCTCACATAATGACTTGAAATTTGCGATCATGTGGAAACATAATGTTTTCCCTTCAGGTTTTTGGAACCTCAAAATGTAAATGCAACAAAATATTGAAGTTTAAAAATACAAAGGCAATAAATTCGGGATTTATTTTTTTTATTTTTATAATACTTTCTGCAAATAGTTGGTTTGGAATAAAAGACGAGAGTTCTTAAACACACAACAGTTTTTTTTTTTCATATTTTGAATAGGACGACACAGAAATAAAATGACAGAATAATATACCTGCAGCACAGTGCGTCCATGGAAACAAAATTATTTCTACTAGAGCGTTGCCATTCACAAAGAAACAAATTAAATGGCATATAAACAAAATTAATTGCCTTAGACAATAATATCATATAGAATAATGACAAAATACTCTAGGACAATACACAAAACAATTAAAAAAAGCGAAAATATAACTAAGATAAATATACAGATATACACAGATATCTAAAAGAAGTGTTATTATTTTAAATTAAAATTATTTGAAATCGAGAAAAATGTTTTCAATTAAGCATAAAACAAAGAGAAGCTTGCAAATATTCCTAAATAAAGAAATGGGAAATAGAAAAATAAGTAAAAAATAAATGTATCATAATATGTTAATTTTAATTTTTAATTTCTTATTTCAATGCGAGCTTCAAAACATTTTAATTAAAAATGAACATAAAAATAATGAAAACTCTAATGTTGATTCGGCTTTCGCACTGACGAAGAAAACAAAGAACTTCAAATGCAAACAGAATTTTGTACTGTTTATTCTGCGAGTTGTTGCGTAATATTTATTACTTTTGTAGTGTTTGTGCGAAATTTTTCTGGAGGTACTTAGAAAGAACACCTTTACCAACCTTGACGCTATAATTACTGAGTAATAAAGATTCTACTAGCTCAACTTTGTATCGATTTAAATTTTTATTTTTTATATATAGCTGATAAAGTGTGGAATTTGTGTGAAGGGCGATTAAAAGTTCTTCTTTTAGTCGAACTTAGAATGAAAGATGTCTATTTATATCAGATTTTATGACTAAATTCACTTACACCCCAAAATGTTGTTCTTATTAAAGGTAAAGGGTACATTTATTTATCAACTACTTAATTATGTTCTTGATTTGACTTAAGGGAACCGTGGATTTTATGAGGAATTTTTGCGAAGTGTTATTATGAAATTTTTTATTGTATATGCATTTAAATATAAATACTTCAAATTTCTATTAAAATATTTTTTTAAACAAAATATTATTTTTAGAAAATTAAAAGGTATATAATTCTTTAAAATATCAAAATATTACAAGCGACTCAATTTTTTAATTGTTTTGTTATTTTTTTTCTTATTATTCATGTAAATTTATTTGGAATAAAACTGTGTTTTGTAATTCCAATTAAATGCAACTTTTTTAGATTAATTTTTATGCATATTTATTGAATTTTTATAGGAATTTTATGTTTTTTGGAACTAAAAATATCTTCTAACTATCTAACCACCTACCTTCGATATATAAAATGCATACCCTATTTTATTTTAGTATTTAACCAAAATTTTAACTATCAATTCTATTTGATTTCTTCAAAAATTAAAACACTTAAAAAGTTTTAAAGATATTTAAATCTAATGACAATCTTATTTTGAGAAAAGTAATTGAAATAGACATTTTTTCTC
Source organism: Argiope trifasciata (assembly GCA_026543055.1). NCBI lineage: Eukaryota > Metazoa > Arthropoda > Arachnida > Araneae > Araneidae > Argiope > Argiope trifasciata. Next base: position 589,559 of record JAPMOQ010041253.1, read on the forward strand.
TAAGCCACTGGAATATGCAATTTATTGAACAATATTATAACACTATTTTAATTGAATATAATATGCATTTTGGTGAGGAAAGGATAAAAATAAAATGTTATGCTTTCGTTCATTTTTGCATATTTCAATGTTCACTATTTCCTTTAAAAATTTATTCAAAAGCAAAATACGCAAAACTATTCATGGTGGGATTTGAAAGTGAATGTGATGCTCTAAAAGCTTTAGTTCAGCTAGCTTTGGTACCTGAGATTATCAAAAATCCTTACGGTATTAATATTTCACTTAAGGAGTCTACTCATGTATGGTGATAGCACTACGTGTCTACGCGTGTAGGCTGATAGCACTATGTAAGTACTTTCAGGACGAATTTTTGAAAATGGTTTGAAAATAGTTATATTTTTGAATATTTACATATAAATAATTGAAAAAGTATGAACGAAAACTAAATTTACCGATTACGAAGCAAACGTTTTTGAAAAATTGGAAAAAGGGGTTTTTAAATATTGAAAAGAGGCATAAAGCAAAAATTTTCCAGTTTAGAGATTTATCAAATGATCAGCTAAAATGTTGCAGATAATTTAACCGTGTGACTGATCATCCCGCGATTTCCACGTGCAACTCAAATGCTGCAAAATTTGCTCATCCCGCGATTCACGCGGGCATGTGTTTTCTTCCTTTATTGAGTAGCGTATCCCGTTTCCCCCCGTTTACCCAATGAAATAAATTGTATACAATATTAGACGTTAATTTACGTTTTGGTCAACTGATATCGTTAATTGTCTCCTAAATTGCAGCGTTTAAAGGCACGTGGTATTACCTCTCAAACTGTACTCTTTGCCACTTTTTTCTTACAGAAATGGCTACTAGAAAACGTACAGCGATTTACAGAGAGTATATTCCTGATGACTTATCAGATTCTGAAAGCGACTTTAGTTTTGATAGCCACAGTGATAGCTAATATAGATTTTTCAGTCTGCTCCTCAAATAGCGATTATTCTGATCATGATTCAATAAACTTTCAAGGCATTAGTCAGTGGTGCAAAATTGATATGAAGAATATTCCTCCTCCTTAAATTTTATATATTTCGCTTTTTGATATTATGCAATAAATAGAAATTAACTGTAATTCAACTGAAATTTAAAAAAAAAACATTTTTTCTAATAACATTAGAAATTGGTTTTCCTAGCAACTTAGTTTCTCACAATAAAAATCTATATTCAAATATTTTCTAGAAAGAAAAAAAAGCAGTTTTCAATTCTCCAATATATATAGTCTTAAAATATGCAAAAACTGTTTTGAAGCGAATTCGGTCTACAAATTGGGCAATCGGATGGTTAAGAAGTATATTAACTAGTTTCTGAACTAAAAAATAAGTTGTGTTTCTATCCATTCTTTAAATATTTGGGTATAACATGAAATTTTCAGAAGTATAGTAATATTTATGTCGACGATAAAAACAAGTATACAAACCGCAAGTTCTCCAAAATCCAATAGCCAACTAGCAAGAGATACATTCACCCTTCTTCTTGTAAATCCTCACGTTAAAATCTCATGGATCAAGGCACATACAGGCTATGACGGTAATAAAGTGGCTGATAAACTAGCCAAAACAGTGGCTAGTGCTAATCAAGATTAGAATACTATGAAACTTCCAAGATGTCATCCGAAGAACATCCTCGAAACCGATATGATGGCAAAAGGAATGGGAAGAAGGCGGAACAGGCCTGTCCACATTAAATATAATACCGAAAGTTACTCTTTACGCTACCAACTAGAACAGAGCGGATGGCAATTTTTTCATTGGACACGGCCCATTCCCGACACACCTACACAGATTCAATCTAGCCAACTCTCCTTGCTGTAGCTGTGGGGAGATAGGATCCCCAATTCACTATGCCACCGAATGTTTACCGACTGTCTCATGGCACATGTGAAAGTCAGAAACGTCTCGAGGAAGAATGGTACAAGAGAGTAGCATCGAATACCCTTTCACGCAGAAAGATTCACTCCATAGTAAACCATATTCACAAATATCAAGACCTCTCCAGGGCTACACAATAGCTGAGACCAAAATGCAAATCAAAATCAGCTGAAATTATAATTTTAAAAGTGCTCAAAAGTCCCTTAAATGTGCAATTCTCGAGAAGGAAATCAAAGTCACAGAACCTAGACCGAGGCTACAGATTTTTGGCACCATAGTGGCTGTTTATTTGCTGATACATGTCACACAGATGTTCTTAATGTAATTTATTGATCTTTTCTTTTTAGTTAGTATTCTCATTCCCCTGTAAATTTAACCCATAGTCGCCATTTGCTTAAATATTATTGTTCCCTACATCTAATTATTACTTCCCTAAATATTGAGTAGTAGGATTTAAAACTAATGGGATTCTCTCTGGAGATATCTGGAGGGTTTGTAGTCCCCTTCTTTGTTTAATTCTTTAATTTCTTTTTTTCCTTCCTTCCATTCTGTGCCCATCCAACTGGTTTGATAACTTAGCGTTATAGGCACCGGGGCCACAGGATGGCGGTATGTTATGTCATTAGCATTTAATTTTACTTCATTCAACATAATAATTACATTTTAAGATCGTCATGCAAAACTCATAAAATTTCTCTCGTTATTTTAGACAGTTCTTAGAGATTTGCCTCGCACAAATGGCATAAAACATGCCAAACGACTGTCACAAACAACGATTTTTTTTGTCTTTTCAATATCTTAATAATTGAGTGAAGTGGAAGATGACAAACTTTTTAAAACGGCTGATTTACTATCTACAAGCTTCTCATGTCATTTATTTATCGTTCATTAAATTTTTTTTTCTATTATTGCAAAATTTGAAACGTGTTTATAGGAGACATTTCATTGAGAAAATAAAATTTAATGCTTAATCTTTGCTCAATAACATTAACCATTTCTGAAAATAAACCATGTAAAAATTCTTATTTCAACAAATTTAACACAAAACAAATTTATTTTTAGTTAAAAAAAGGAAATAAAATCCTGATTCTTATTCGAAGTTCATAAAAGTATCAAAAATGTGTAGATAAAAATCTGCAGGTGATATCTATTATAGATGTATTTTAAATAGAGCATCACGGCAATATACGCGTGGAAATTCTCAAAGCTTAAGTGAATCGGATTAGCAACGAATGTGCAAACCAGCAGTCTAATAATCTATAACAAAATAACCTTTCTTTTTAAGGCTTTTCATGGTTTGAAACTTTAAGTAAGGTTGGTTGTTATAACACCTGGCAGATAAAGTATCGTAACATATAAACAGCCAGAAACTATCAAAAATAATACCTAGAATTCCAAATAGACTTATAGGAAGAAGTTGAGAAGAGGTTTTATTCGTTTCAGGATAAACGAATCAAACATCTATTTTTAAATCTTTGGAGCACATTATAACTGTTTTTGTGGATGTACGCTGTAGTTCCCTCTACTCTTATCTGTTCTTTTCTTTTCAATAAGCTTATTCAATTGATAGATAATCTCGGACCCATGGACAACGAAAGCGCAGAAAAAATACCGAAAGAAACGAATCTCGAAGTAATTCATTCTTTTTTATATACTTTCTATTATGTTTGGTTTACACAAGGACAGTAAGAAGCGCATGCGCAGAAGGGCTCAGAAATGTTGTTCTGTTGATGGCAAGTTATTGTTCCGATGGGACAACATCATGTCGTTGTATTATTTTATTGTAGTATTTGCCGTTGAATGGTATTTTTTTTCTGCGCATGCGTTTGTAGAATTTGACTATATTTTTGGTGTGAAAAGTTAATCACATTATAGATTAATTCCGACATTTTGTGCTCTTTGTTATTTCTAATGCAAGATTGTGTTTGTTTGTTTTTTCATTTTATTTGAAATTTCTCTTCTATAGTTGTCCTAATTTAGGCATGTTGATCTTTTTTTAATAGATTTTTTGTGTAAATGTCCATCATTTTAAAATGATGTACTAAAAAAAAAAAAAAGAAAAATTCAGGGAAGCCAAAATAGCAATTTATAGCCAAGCGTGGAACTCCTGAATCTATCTTATGAAATTATGGCAAACATAAATCAGTCCCTTTTTGAAATACTTTTAAAGTCTTTAAAAAAATGGAGAACAGCGAAACTATCAGATGCATATATAAAATACAACCTAGAATTTTAAGCAAGGTTATAGCATGAAATTAAGAAGAGATATTGAGATATTTCAACCTATGTTTTTCTCTTCCTACTTTCTTCAATTCAATCTTTGAATACATGATTACTACTATTGTGAATAAAATTGTGATCTAATGCACTATCCTACAAAATATCTGAGATTTAGAAGAGATGATGATATATTTTAATGTATATCTTTCTATTCCTACTTTCTACAATTCATATTTTGAATACATGATAATTCTGCTTGTGTATAAAATGCGATCTAATGCACTATGCAACAAATTATCCGCCCTGTCTATCAGTATTCTCAAACATCTGAATTAAGGAAATTAAATTGAATAAGGAATATTCATTGCTATTAAGTTTTTATTATTCTCATCGTGGCATTGCTTTTTAATTCGACAAATATGTTTATGGAAAAAAAATTGATTTCTGTTTCTAATTGTATTATAAAAGCCTGTTTTAAAATATTTTGATTACATTATATTGTAATTTTAAGTCTAATACTTTATATCATTCTTTTTTTTTATAAATATTATGAAACTTGGATAATTTTTTTTCTTAAATTCATCACCAGATGGTATCACACGTGTGAGATCAAAATTCAATTAAAATAAATCAATTCATAAAATATTCAATAAAATAAATCAATCAATCAAAAGCTGGGCTCTGAAAATAGTAAAAAAATTGGACGATATTTATAGGAAATATATCACTGGATTAAATTTTAAAATTCTACAAATTCAATAATAAGTGGAAGGTCGATTTTGAAATTCTATTTTATCAAACATTAAAATCAAATAAATTTTTATCAAAAGATCAATTAAATTGATCGATGAAATGTAATGATTACAAACAATGACAATCCTCAGTTGTAAAAAATAATTGTTCCTTTTATTCCTTCATTTTCGGAAAATTTTCTCAACTGTGAAATATCTTTTGTTTCTTTAAATAAGAATAATATTTCATGGTGAAATAACCTCATTTTAAAATTTTATTTATGATCATTGAGGCACATAATGTGTCTTACTTTTTTCTTATTATAAAGTTCTTGTTTTCATCGAAAATATTTTAATTGACTTTATTATGAATCCTGTGACGATTTTTAATTTGAAAAGATTATATTTTCTCATTTAAATTCATTATTTTGAAAACTGCGCTTGTTATCAGCTAATTATTAAAAAAAGCATCACTATTTTAATTGCATTTACTTTAAGAGCACTCAAATGTATTTATTTAAATTTTTCAATGTTAAATAATTGCTCATTCAGAGTATATTATTTATTCTAACGATGTAGGTTTTTATCACATAATTTTTTAATATAAATTTCATTTTTAATGCCGAACAATGCTTTATTCTTAATGTATAAATAATTAAAACAACTAGCAATTGCTTAAAAGATTTTAAGAATTAAAATAAAAATGTTACAAAGGTTTCTTCAAATAATTATCGATCTCAAATATTTAAATGCTTATTCAAATATTTTGAAGAGTCTTATATATATTGTGTAGAAAAGTCTTGTTCTCGTTCAGATATATTTTGATACCACAAAAATACAATTTATTAAAAAAATTACTGTCTTTATAATCTCGATGCAGTTAATTTTCGCTTTTATTCTTTTAGATTTATTTACATTTCGAAGAATTAATAATTTTGAATTGCTGTCGCCAATTAGTGACGAAATCGTTTGCATTTCTTTTTATAGCATTGGGTGATAAATATTCAATTGGAGTCTGTTTATTTTAGGCTCTTTTAAATAAATAACAATTATTTTATTTTAAATAAAGTATTTTTTTGAGAAACATGAAAGCTCGTTCAAATATTTGTGGAAAGGAGAATAAGAATAACATTTGAAAATGAGAAAAAGAATGAAAGTTAATTTTTCATTCTCATTCGATGCCAAGATAGAAAGTTGAGTTTTATTATGATGCTAACATTGATAAAAAAAATGTCTTTGTGATTTGGCAGTTATTGCTTAATATTGAATTAACGAAAAGATAACAAATAAATTTAGTAAAACTACAAAAATATTTTGATACAAAATATTATAAGGTACAAGAATATTATTTTTCGGCAAAACAGTTTTTTTCATTCCAAACTTTTCTGGAATTTTAAGCAAAAGGCAATTTTGTAAGAATTTATAGATCCAGAATAACTAACTACTATTTATTATGCCGGGTTTACACTTGACCAGTTATAAGAGGAAGGAAAGTAGGCAGCGCATGCGTAAAAAGGCTGACAAATGCTGTTCGGCAGATGGCAAGTAATTGTTCCAATGATGTATTATATTTAGTGCTTGCGTTGTATTTTTCTTCCTGCAAATGCAATTGTAGAATTTGGCGGCTTTTTTTGGCGAGAAAAAATTGATTACTTATCATTTTGATTAATTGTAATATTTTTCGTTTTTTGTTCTTTCTCATGCGAGGTGTTTTTTTCCTTTCATTTAATTTACCGTTTCTTTCCTATAGTTTTCTAAATTCAGGCATATTGATCTTTTTTAATTTTATCATGTTCTTTTGTGTAAATATCAGTAATTTTAAAATGATACGAAACGAAAAATAATAATTCTGGTACACTGAAACGACAATTCAGGAACACCAAACATAGAATGCCAGGATTTATATTATGAGATTTTGGCAAACATAAATCATTCCTGTTCTGCTCATGCGCTTACTTCTTGCTGTTTTATAATTGGCTGTGTGTAAATCTGGCATTATTGTAAGAAATAACTAAAAATAAGAAATGACTCGATAATAATCTTGAATTTGAAGCCACCTATTTAATTTACGCATCAAATTCATTACTTTTTTAAATTAAAGATTTTGCATGTTCGAAAACAAAGAAATGTAAATGGTTTTTAGTCTGAACTTGATTTAAATTTGCAATTTCGGAATCACTATAAAATTACATTGTATAAGCAGGTTCCATTTTTGAATAGTTTATTCTCAGTAAAGCAGACAAAATTTAAAAAATATTTTTTTAAATCAAAAGATTGAATATATTTTTTTAATCAAAATATTATTTTTTAATCAAAAGATTAAAAAAAATTTTGAATAAAAAATTTTTTGTTTAAAAGATTTTTTAATCAAAAGATTTTAATTATTTCTTTAATCAAAAAATTTTGATATCAATATGAAATTTATGTAAAAAATAATTAGAAAAATTCTGATTATTTTTTGGCAATGTAAACGCTTACCTACTTTATAATTTGTATATCAGAAAATACAAATTCTGTTTTTTCTCTGACGCACGTGCTCACGAACATTCGGAATTTGTAAAATATATAACAAAATCTTATGGATTTTTTACTGTCACATTAAAATTTCTCTTAGTCTAAAACACCATATACATCTCCTTTGAAATAAAACTACTTTAATATCTTCCAGTTTGAGTTGAAATAACTTATATGTACTTAAAAGGAGTCAAAACATTAATAAATATGACTAATGTAGGGTATTTACAAAAAAGATAAAAAGATTAATGCTCCTAGTTTGACAAAAACGAGAAACTGAACACCAATTATATTCTAATCTATCCTGTAACTTAAGACAAAGACTTATTTTAACAATATCAATTAATTCTCGATTTACATCGATTATAGTTAGTTTAGAAATTTATTTGATTATAGCTCAAGTATTTAAAAACATTTAAGTAAATCAGTAAAATTTTGAATTTATTGTGTTTGCTGATATGTGGGAATTAATATCAACTCTAACCTGAATTGTTCGAAACTGTGAGTAAAAAAAAAATCTCAATATTTCATATCAGTTATTCCACGATTTAAAGTTATCATTCCAAGTTAAAATTATATTAATATCTCATATTTTGAACTAAGAATTTTGATTATTTTATATGCTATAACAAGATTTTGAATGTATTGTTTTGGTTTTTACGAGGAAGTTTAATTTTATGTGATTCAATCTATCAAAAATTGTTTTTTTTTTTTACCTCGTTTAATTATATTGAAGTAGAGACTATAAAAAAATCCAGACGATATTAAAAATGCAAATCAGACGATATTAAAAATGCAAATAAAATCCATATGTCTTTATTAATTATCTTTCAAATTCTTTTGATTAATATTATTATTTTAGCAACTAGTCTCATTCTTTAAAACTTTTTTGATTGTTTTATTACGGAATCAAGATTCTGTACTTATTAATTTTTTATGAATATGTCTTTTATTTGAAAGATAATAACAAAATTCTCCCATCACAGTGATTTCACGTGGTGCTGCCACAAAATAAAAAGGTAATTTGCTTTATAGCTTGTAAAATATAATTGCGAAATATATCAAAAACATTCTTGACAGTTTCGTGTATCTGCCGCAATATACAATGAAATCATCAATGTTTTTCCACAGACATTTCATTCTATCTGTCTTGGATATTTATTTTAGGCAACTGAACTTTGAAAACACTAAAATTATCTAAATTATAACTAACGTTCTAAGAATGCAAACTGCAGATTTTTTTCATTCTTTTTTTTTTTAAGTTTCCGACCATTATTTGTTCGTATTCACGCATAGCTATAAATTATAAAACGTGAGTGGCAATACTAAAAACAAAAGCTTTGAATGCTGAATTATTACGAAAGAAAGAATAACCGATTACAGGAATAAAGAAAATTTGTTCAAGTGTAGATGGAAGATCTGCTTATTGCAGAACTATAAGATCTTTTAGATCTTTTTTTGTATTATAGAATACTTCAAGGTAAGTAAAATAACTTTTTAATTTTCTTAAATAATTTTTAATGACATCAGTATATATGCTTGTGAGCGCATTTGATCAGAAATGGCCTAGACACAAGATTTTTACTTTATCGTACAATCGTACAATACTTTACGTTTTACTTTACGTATCGTACAATATATAGCAACACTAAAAAACTTCGAAAGCGATAATTTGACGAATCTCCACATTTTAGATATCCCTGAATTCGAAAAACACATTTTTGAAAAATATCAGTCTGTGAGAAGATATGTCGAAACTGCTTTGAGGTAGATGATGGAAATTTAGAATAAAGTCTAGACAGCATGTTTGTAAACATCTATCAAATTTTCAGCAAAATTCGATCAGAAAAAGATCTGCTTATCCGGCTGTTCGAATGTAATACATCACACTAATTACAAAACAAAGAGAGTTAGATATCTAAAATTCGATACATAGAATTAACATCTATAGTCTAGACACTAGTGAAATTTAGAGCAAAATCCATCGATTGAATGTCTGTAGATCTCTATCTCAAGAAACAGGTAAATACGGTGGCTCAAAGTGGTAATAACTTAAATATATCAAATTTGATATGTGATTTTATGGTTACAAATGTAGTATTGTGTTTTATTTCAATGAGCTGAACAATCATCCATCTGAAGCAAAAATTCGATTTTTAGATTATACTATATGACAGGTATTAATGGCTAAATAACTCGCCAAAAATCACTCAATAGATTCAGCAAAAATTCTAAATCCAAGTAATTCACGAAATCTGTAACAAATGTAAGTTTATGCTATGCAAGGCGTTTTCTAGGATGGCATCTTTGTTTGAGAATATGGGAGAGTGTTTTGAGGGGAATACTCCCTCTGTTTCATTGATTCTCAATGAGAAATGTTTAATTCGAAATACTATGAAAGAAATTTCTTATATCATTTATGGTAAATAAGTTGTTATATCACATGTTACTCTAATATAAAATCCTATAACTTGCAAAATTCTTTTTGGGTAAAAAATCTTTTGTATAAAGTATTATAATATTAAAAACCCTTTATTATCTAAAATATTTATCATTTGTTCTTCATTAAAATCTATTGAGTCAGAAGACATTCAAAAAGCAATGATAGCTGATATTTTATTAATATTTGCCACATTAGTATTGTATATTTTGTTCACAGATGCTGAGATATGTCTTTTTATTTGATAATTGATTCCAGTTTAGTTTTAAGCATGGTTGAATCATTACTTTAAGACATATCACAGCAGACATATTAAGATTATTATGTACATTACTCTCTTTAAGACATATCTATTACTTTAAGACGCATTGCTAAACGACACATTAAAAAAAAGAAAGAAATTAAAAAAACAATAGTTATGTTCGTTCAAACTGTAAAATATATATATATATATTAGATATTTTTTATGTATGTTTATTTTCAATTAATCAGTTTTTAAATATTACCAATTTTGAAAAGTTAATAAGTTGAATAAAAAATTTGGTTGATTTTTGCGCAGTTGTATAGAAATGGAATTTACAGATATTAATTGCATCAATGATTTTCATTTAAATTAAAATTGCAATCCCTTGACCAGCTAAATACTGTAATGGTAATTTCTCATTTTGGTTATAGAATCAACAAATTTTTCGATTTCATATAGTGCCTGTGGCATGTACAGTGAATTTCTGCTGATTATTCTATGAAAGAAGTATTGAAGAGGAGAACTTTTATTGTAGAACAGCGGATTTTAAGAATAAAATGTTAAAATGTTATATCAAACTAATTTCTTGTATATTTATGTTCTCGTTTCTGTGGTATAGAGAGATAATAGTATTGGTTAAAAATTCAAACTCTTGATTTTAACAAATGTCCACGTTTTATTACTTCCTGAATTCGGAAAACAAATTTTTGGAGAATGTCCGCCTGTTTGTATGTGACATTCAAAACCAATTTGAATCAGACGGTTGAAGATTGATATACTTTGCAGTTTGCAAGTATATACCGCCAAGTTTGCTGATTTCTATAGTATTTTGAATAAAATATTCCATGAGAAAGTCCGTCTGTTTGAATATAAGACGAAGAGAGACACAGATTTAACATCTATAGGCAGATCACTGTCAAACTTAATGCCAAAATCAATATTAAGCTGACTGTTTGTCGAGCTGTAATTTTAGAAACATGTAAACACGATGATTCCAAAACGTAATAACTTTTTTTTTGACGTGTCCGTGTTTTCACGGAAAGAGGGTGCAATAGCTTCTGAGGGTAAAGACCCCTGCGCACCCAGAGGGCAGAAGTCTGACTTGCAACTCACACACACGACACAACCCTTTTTAGGGGGTGGTCGAACTCATTCATACACTCATTCATCCATCCGCAAGTCAGAATTTAGATCCAAATCAGAGACCACCTCATCCCTGATTCAGCACCCCCAGAGGTATCCTTTTGTTATGGGAACTTGGAGGACTTTGCAGTCTCGACATATTTAACGTGCCCCAACTGCCATTAGCCAACACGGCGGTCTTTGGCCTAGACGAGGACAGAACCCGTGACCTTTCGGCTATGAGACTGACGCTCGCAATAACTTAAATATATCAAATGATAACTTAAACATAACACAACTCGTAAAATAATTAATTTTTTGGCTTTGATAATTTGATAATTAGATATTTGTCTAAATAATGAAGTTTTCGACAAATACGATGTCTTCTATTGTTACACTTCTTATGCAAGTGAATAAGAAATGCTTCCTACGATGTCTTCACTAATTCGATTTCAAAAAATCCAGTTTATCTCGGACAAATGAAACATTACTGCAGAAATCTTTTTTAAACGAACCACTTTCCTCGTCGCAAGTGACAAATTAATTACTGAGTCGGATAATAAAATTCCAGAACTAACAGGTAATTCGGAGAAAGAGAGCGGTGTTGATTTATTAACATTCCAAAGTTTCGGAACTCTTAAATGTTTCGTCGTTAAGATAACAACCAATAAGAAACTCAGTTCCCAGGTGACGTCACATATTTACGGAAGAAAGAAATTGTTTTACATGTTTCCCAATTTCAAAATACATTTTTAGATAAGGCTTAGCGATTGACAGATGTTGGCAAAAGTATTTGCAAAACTTTCTGTTTTTAAATAAAGTAAGCAAGAATAAAATATTTTTCAAAATAAAGATATTTAATTCTTCTATTCTTAAAGATAAAATGCATTACTATGCATCTAATTAATTTATGGTCGTAATTAAGAATTACTCATTTTCGCTATCTATATAGAATACAAAATTGAATGTTCGTTTTTTGTTTAAAGTTTATACAATTCCGTATATATTTCATTACCTCAAATATTTACATATAGAAAGATTTTTCAATGATTCTGTACCTAAAACATATCACTAGATGACGCCTCTCATGTAAAATCAAAATTTAATTCAAATAATCGATATGAATACTGAAATATTAAGTTCGCAAGAGGAATGTATGACTGTATAAAATTTTAGAGCTCTAATTTATCAAAGAAATCGCATAAAGTTGTCAATGCAAATATAAAGTTTACAAATTTTAATATGTTAAACAAAAGTTTTGAAAAATAATAAATAAGGATTATCACAAAAATGACCTGAAAAGAAACCTGATATATTACCTATGGTTTAATAATCTAGTTTTCAGATAAATCCTTTTTGGTGGCATCAAAATCACTTTTTTTTATCAATGTTGTAATCTACATCAATTAATAACAAAAAATACTGATATGAAATTATTAAAGAAATATTAATTCATAAAGTTGTAACTTTAAGCAGATATGAACAAAGTTTAAAAGCCAAACATTCTCTTAAGAAGCGTCTTATCTGGATTAACTGTGGAAAGATGTAATTCTAAGTTATGTCCCATAAAACGATATTTGAGTTAGTCGATAAAACAAGTTTTGTAATCGTTATGGAGCAATTTAAAGGTTGTAAAGAGCACACAACACGTTTCTTAAAAAGTTGGAACGCTATTCTGAAGCCATTTATTATTCATTCGAAGTTTGAAAGAGTAAGAAAGTGGCTGAAGGGTAAGTATGGCTGCATTTTACCTTTCTAAATTCAATTTAGAGCTAAGAATTTTTTTACAATACATATATTTATTAATGTGGAATTTCCTAAGAGAATTAAAAGGTTCTTGTCAAAGAAAATAATTGAATATTTTCATAATAAGAATTTTTTGACAACTAAAAAGTTATGCAAAATTTTACATATAATAAAGATTGAACATTTTAAAATATAAAATTGATAAAAATAGTTTATATATTTTTTTTTAAAAATTGTTTTACATCAGAAAATAATGTATGGTGATGTGATAATCTTCAAATTATTATTACATATCGATAAGTTTAGAAATTCTGAATTAATTTATTACAAAAATGCGTAGTATGAGAATAAAAATTCAATAAAAATATTTAACTTATTTATTTTAAATTTAATTCAGAAGATTAAATGAATCTAAAAAATATATTTTTCACTATAAGTAATATCCTTAAAAATGTACTATTGAGCTGAAATCGTTTGCAAATAAATGCTTAATAGAGCCGGCGTCCCGGCATAGGTGTAACGCTTCTTCTCCTTGATCTAGAAGTCCCGGGTTCGAGTCCCAGTTCGGGCATGCTTATTCGTCTCTGTTCTCACTATTAATTATAAATGTGCCCCTGTAAAAAGGAGTTGGGCAAGCGAATGTGAAGCATGAAGTAGTCAAGTCGTACTCTTGGCCCTTGTTGGCGTTACTGAACTAACAAGAGACGCTCATTTCGGCTTAACCGCTGACAGCTTTCTGACAGCGGGCTTGTAAAGTGCCATAAGTAGCAACAACACCAACATGTTTAATAGAAGTGTAATGTTTGTAGATATCACACAATTCGATTTTTACGATTACAATTTAAAATATTTGTATAAGCACATTGAAATTTAAAAGAAAACATATTATGAGGAAAAAGAAAACATTTATCATTGTCTCACAGAAGGGCCCTTATTTATTTTAAGATTTAATGCGAAAAGTTTGGAAGTAAATCGACAGTAAATAAGTTTCCAACTAATGATCGATTTCATTTCGATTAATTCTTAACAAAAATAGATTGCTTAAATGTAGTTTATTCTTTAAACGATGCTTAAATATAGTTCATATTTCGTTCTGTTTTATTACTTTATTTCTAGAGTTTACAATCCGTTCGCGTTGTTCGGGTCAATTTTAATATAAAAATGATTTTTTTGAATAAAAGATATGAAATCATACTATTTTTTTAAATATTTTAAAATTAAAAAAAGAAAATCAATTAAAGCAGGAAATTCTTAAAAGTTACATATTGTTAATTTCTTCTATAAATTAATAATGTTTTTATATAAGCCCTTATTTATACAAATATGGAAATGTTTAAAGTGTCAATGAATGCTATGAACTTCTTAATATATTATTAAGTTTTAATTCGCAAAAACACAAAAATAAATAAGTTGCTCCTAATATAAATTGCAAATATTTTAATTCCAAATATTTCCTTTGGGTTTTTGATATAAAAGCAATAGAAATCGTTGCCGAAAAATTACTAAAAAAAACAAACAAATCAAAAATGGAAAATAAAATAAAATAAATAAAATCACAGATGCTCCAAGTTTCACTATTGCCTAGAAATGAATATCTGTGAATTTCCGTACTTCAAAATCATCTGCATCTATTTAATCATTTAACAAATTTTGAAAATTGAAGAAAAAAATGCATGATGGGGGTATTATTGATTTAATTTAATAATTCCACTTTAAAAATTATATGTCAAAAAGATCTATTATAAAATATTATTTTGCAAAAATCAGTTTTATTAAATATCAATATATACAGGTCATTTCTTCTATAACTAGATTCTCTTAATTAAAACGGAAACATTTAAGATAAAATGAGATTTATATTACATGTAATTCTAGATATGCAAGACATTTCAAGGTAAACGAATTAAAATAAAGCCGTTATTACAACACTACAATTCAAAAAGTCGAATTTCGCATCCTTAAAAATTTATTTTTGCTTTATATAAATATTCTGTTGCGTATCAGTGTATTTTTTTTAACTTTTTGTAGCATAATGTCATTTAAAAAACATTTCACACTTGTCAAACATACTCCTTGATACACGATTTCGTAACTTCAACTTTTAACTTTTTCAATTGCGTAACGACTTTCAACATTTATTGAAATTCCCAAAAATATTTTTAGAGTAAAAAATTCATTTACTTGTAGAAATTTCTACATTAAAAGGTAGAATCAACTTATAAAAATACTTTAATAAGTTATAATCTGTCATGCAAAAGGGAAGCGGTATTTCTAAACTTTTTATGATTCTTAAGAAAAAAAAAAGTTATTACTTCAAGAATGTATGTACATGATATGTATGGAGCGTATCAGTTTTGTTTATTTAATGCAAGTCTCTTGTTTCCTAAGAGATAAACTAAGAATAAGACTTGATTTCATAGAGTTTGCCGTTGTGTCTCATCACGTGATCAATTTTTATAGGGAAATTAAAAGCATACTTAAAAGTCTGCTATCATGTTTTCTAGTCATTTCCGACAAAACAAAGCTGTAAAAGAATGTCAATATATATTCTGATACGGCAGATTTTTTTTTTGAAAATTATGATAAATACAAAGATGTTTTTAAACATTTGAAATTGTGTTAATAATTTTCAGATGTTAATTTTGAAAAAAAAAAAAAAAAAAATAAGAATAATATTTAGTCTTACATATTTGGTGTGGAATTTTAATTATTGTTTGCAAAGAAGTTTAATAAGCATTTTTTAATAGTTAATCATCACTTTTTAAAGATAGAGAGTGAATAACATTTAATATAATAAATTAATGTTTCGCATATATCAAATATGTACTTAAAAATTGCAATAAGCTTAAAGGATGAATTTTAATAAATGATCTTGTCATTAAAACTGTAGATCTTCATCAAATTTTTATAAAAATTTTGCAACGGAATTAATAAAGTACTATGAATTCATGGTCATATTTATGAAATTTATAATTTAAAAATGTGGTAAACTAGATGGATGAAATTTATTCCATGACTTTGAGTGTAGATCACGTGTGAAACATACCGGCACCAAAAGTTCAGATCTGCTTCAAAATTGGACCCAAACTAATTGTGCATGCAAAGAAGTTCAAATTCTCCTTATCAAACTCCTTTCCTCTACTACTATGATTGGTCACTTTGACCGCCACTAAGGCACACAGATTTCTCTGATAGAACGAACCATCACGACAGCAAAATTGGTGGGAACTAAGGTTGAGCCTTAAGGGCTATTACAGGCTAAGGTGCAGCCCTTCCTCTAGGAAACATGTCACGTCATCCTCCAAACGCAGCGACTGCCACCACTTCTGTATCTACCTGCGTGGCGAGAACCAAACCCCATACTGACAGCCTCTCATCCTCATAGAATTTGCATAATTTAATTAATAAGATTATAATAGTTAATAATATTATATTATATTTGATAAAAAATTTAATGTAATACTTTTTTATGGCCAAGACTTAATAAAGGTTTTTCATCAGAATTATTTTGTTCTTTAATTAAAAAAATGTTTTTACATACTAATTTAAAATTGCATTCATTCAGTGTTTAAAACATTTTTTTTTCTGCTAAGTTTAAAATATTTCATCAATTTTCCACGAAATTTTCCTTTTTTAAAGCGGATAATTTATTCTAAGAAAATTTTAATCTGAGTAAAATATCAAATAATGTTTTTTTACGTAACGAATTACAAATTCTTTGCTCAACAAACTTCCAATGATGAAATAATTAATTTTGAAGTAATGCTGAGTTCATATTTATTTTTTATTTTGTTTCAAAAAAATTTCTATCCAAATGCATGAGCTGAAAGTAGTTCATTATTGCAAAATCTGAATTTATACGGACAAATTTAATTATGTTGGGTATAAGATATTTGAATAACTATTCGAATCTAGAGAAAAGTGCTGAAAATTTTTAGAACCTGATTGATTTTAGACTGATTAGACGGCTAATGCTTTTGGTTTTAATGGACAGCTGATTAAATCCCATTAATTAAATCTAATAATTAAACATTGTGTTCTTCAAAAGTAGAAAATTAAAAACAAATTTAATGATTTTTTTTTCAAAAATGGTGAAATTTTAAATTATTATTTTTTGGTATTCTTTTCTTTTACTTCCTTTTTTTCCCAATTGAAAATTTTTACAGATATCTATTTAAGATAAACATTTTTATAATTTAAGATAATTCTTAGATGCAATTTTATTTATGGAAGTAAGCTGCCAAAACCTGCTCCTTCCAATCTAAACTGGTTTTCTTTTTTTCTGAATTTGCATGAAATTTCTGGACAAAACCAGTTTTATCAAATTCAAACCAGTTCCGATAAAATTTGCCATAGCATTCTGATTTTATTTTGATTTATTTTCTTATCAAATTTCTATCTGTTCATCGTTTTTGATTTTGAGCATTGATTTATGTGAATTCATTTTAAAAGATTTATTTCAGATGAATGAAACAGAGCAAAAAAAAGTCCAGGAAGACAATTTGGATTATCATATTTTTAAAAATAGGGATTAGTTGTTATTAGAAGATTTATTTATTTAGTAGATTATTGGTTATATTGCATGAAAATTATCTTTAATCATTTTTTTTGAGATGCTTTTATTCTTTACTTGAATATAAATATTCATTCGTGGTACGTAGATTTGCTTGTACTTGCATAAAATGAGCGTCAAAAGAAAGAAAACTCCAATGAATGATTTAGAAAATGAATTATTTTAAATGCATTATTGACATATAATCTAAAGTAGAGATATGTAATTATGAATTTATTGAAGCCGAATGGGACAACTTGTAAACATTCAATTAAAATAAAATACATAAAGAAATAAATCAATTTTTACCTAAGATCATAGAATTTTACGCGTCAAAAAAGTTAACTCTCTTTCAATTTTTTTTCGATTTTATATGAATAACTCTACTTCTTCATAGAGGATTTTATTATTAGGTAAAGTCTTATTCAAAGTAAATTTAATAGTGTGAATAAATAGTCTTAATAGTAAACATTAAATAGTCCGAATTTAAGTAAATTTTTAGAAAAAATTGAGAGATTTTGCGATGCAGAAATAAATAGCTTTAGCAACAAGAAAATTGATGAAGGAAAATGATAAATCCTAAGATAAAATAGGAAAAATTGCTGGAAGAAGTTATTGCAAGCTGAAGAAAATTCTTGTCAAAGTAATTCAAATAAAGACAGATTACAAATTTTTGAGAACAGGAAGACCAAACTGACTCGAAAAGCAGTAGTACCAGAAGTCAAAGCTAATCCAGCTTCAAAATATCCCATAAGTTCTATTAAATATCTGAAAGTCACTCGCACAGATCAGCGAAGACAGTAACGCAAGCATTATAAAGTTGACCCTACATGAACATGGGTTACATGGTTGGATTATATGTAAGAAACTATTTGTCATGAAGTCTAACCAACAAAAACTCCTGCCTTTTGCCAAAAATTACCTTAATAACTAATAAGAATTTTGGAATAATGTTTTATTTAGTAATGAGGGAAAAAAACTAAAATGTTTAACACGAAAAAGCTCGCAAAATCAATGGGCATCAAAGTTTAAAAAATACAGCATTATGCATAAAGGTAATCAAACATGGTGGTGGATAGGTTATGATCTGGAGGTGGAAATAGGAATCATTAATTTAGTATTTGACGAATTTTCTATAAACAAAATAGATTAACTCAATATTAAAAAAAAAATAATTTTGTTCCAAGTGTTGCAAATTTGGTATTGTCACAAAGCTGCTTCTTCCAACATGATAAGGATCCCAAGCACACATTAAAGATTTGTAAAGAATAGTAACTCTAACCTATTAAGAAAACTTAAGACCATCCTTCACAATAACCAGACCAAAATTCCATCGAAAATTATGGATATATCTTGAAAAAAAATGAATTCCAAAGAATCATTTTTAATAAGAAAGAATTAAAACAAATTGTCTTAAAAGAATGGCAAAAACTGCCTCTAAAACTAATAAAGAAATAAAAACTTATCACATCCACTCTTAGATGATTGCAGGCAGTAATAAAAATCTAAAGGACTGCAGACAAAATATTAATATTACAGCTTTTATTGCTTTTGTCGGTATCGGTGTTTTCTGTTTATTTTTTTTTCTGACGCATGAAATTTAGTGCTTTTCTGTTTCAGTTTCAGTCTTATTATTTACTTTTGTATTTTGATTTAATTAAACATTTGCAGGTTGTTGCATCTAACATGAATAAGTTAATATATGTATATATTTGCTTTATATTACAAGTTATTAATATATTTGATATAAAACCTTTTCTATTCCAATAATAGGTTTTTACTTTCTTTGGATTCTCACTGTATACAAGCTGAATGAGAAAATGTAACACAAAAATAAGAATTCCGTAGAGCAATGATAAGGTTTTGTGTGGAATTCTACATTAAGTTTATTTTTTATTTTAATTATTCTTCCTCATTTTTGATATTCCTTTACAAATTGAATCGATTTGTTTGAAGTTGGAATCTGTATAGTGCTTAGATGTACGGCTTGATAAAAAGTAATATCTACATTTTTCATTTCATAATTGTTTTGGTAAAATCAAAGGTATTTGAGCTTCTGCAAACGTGTGGAAAAGTTTCATTTATTTTACGAGAATAGCATTAATCTGCTACCGAAATAGTGGGACAAGAGATTGAATAATAATGACACTTTCTATTAAATATCAAATTGTCGTGAAGATTAAATTGTGTATGTGTCTCTGTGCTTATGTTATTGACGCTCTATAGGTTAGATCGGTTAACTTACAATTACCAAATTTGGTACATATGTAGTTTGAAGTGAAGGAATGCGAATTTTAGAGCGTTATTTTTGAAATTCTTATTAGAATTTTATTTAAGCTGCATTTTGGTGTTTTTTCAAGATAACTCCCGAAAATATTATTGCACACAAATAAATTCTACAGCGTTTCAAAATTTAAAAATAAATAGTCTTTCAAATGATTCATCAAATTTCCAGAATTGCGGCAATTAATTTTTTTTGTTTATTTTCCAACAATAGATTGTTCGATCGTTAGAATATATCGTTACTACGAAACTGAAACCGTCATGATATGTTTAATTGCGTAATGATTTCATTTATTTCTGAAAGCTAACTAAGAGGGTTTAGAAGATTAAGAAGAAGAAGGTTTAGAAGATTTAATAACTGAGTAGCTTATAAGATGATAAAAATTTATTGTGAAATGTATAAGCTAGATGAAGTGGACAATCATAATTTTATTAGCGTTGTGATGTCATGGAATTGGTTTCCATTACAAGGAGTATTGTGTACAGCATACGAATATAATTTGAAAACATTCCTTTGATGTCTGACATGAAATGGTCATTATGGGCATGAAAATATATCTAAACGACTTAACTTGAATCAAAGATACTAATATTCCCATCGAATCGGACTACTCTTTATAATAAGAATATCATTTTCCTTTGTCTAATTTCCATTTGGACAGCTGCTGCATATTACTCTTTTCTTCTCCTTCAGGCAATCGTAACTTCCAGCAGCCCAATGGCAAGAGTCGGGCCCGACAGCAGACGGAGCTGGATAGTGGCTGTGGCCTGCTTCTTCGTGCAGGTGCTGACCTTCGGACTCACGGAGGCTTCGGGACTGCTTTTTGTGGCCACCATCGAGAAGTTCAGTTCCAGCAGGGAGCAGGCTTCACTGCCGTTCACGCTGGCCTACTGCGTCAGAAGTGCAGTGGGTAAGGCAAACGTCTTTCATTAATTTTGGAAGAAAATTGAATTGGTACAACAAGATTTGAATAGCATTGTACTCTCTTATCGGTATTTTTCGATACCGATAAGAGGGTGCATACAATGTTCATCTATGTTTCATGTCCTAATGATCCTGTCGATACTGCTACTTTCATTGGTAGCGGGATGGTCGGCTGTATACAAGAAGAGGAATGTTCATCTATGTACAGCCCATAAATGTAGGTCTGTACATAGATAAACATTGTTCTTTTAAAAATAAAAGTCCAATAAGGAATGGTTGACAAATTTTTTTTTCCTCGCATACGCAAAATTTTACAGAGCTTGCAAGTTAAAGACTTCTCCATTTTCGAGCCATTTTTTTTACTTTGTACTAGTTTATTGTCCTGGTACAAATAATAAACCACATAAAGGAAAACTTTGCCATTATCAAGGATAATGAAGTTTGGCGATTTTGATTTGAAATTGAATATCGCCATGTATATTATACGCAACGAAGTTTGGCGATTTTGACTTGAAAATGAAAATCGCCATGTAAGCCGATAACTGTAGAAATAAACGATAATCTCTTACTTATTATTCCATCCACTATGTGTGCCTGCAGATTTGAATCTTCCCTACATACTCATTTTATATACCTTGCAAATTAAGAATCTCTATTTTAGAGCCCTTATTTTACTTTGTATTTGTTTACTGTCATGGTACTCGTAATACATCGCAAAAAAAAAAAAAAAAAAAAAAAAAAAAACTAAATTACAAATTTGACATATATAAGGAAGCTTGACGATTTTGACGTGATTTGAAAAATCTCCAAGTAAATCGGAAGCTGTAAAAATAAACTTGTACCTTTTACTAATTATTTCGTCGACCATAGGTGTTCGTACAGATGTTACTGATATTTATGGACGACGTTAGAGGATCGTCTGATGTAGGATCATGTTTTTTTCAATTGAGAGAGGTGAGAATAGTATATCCAACAGTGAAGCAGAACCTTTTGTTTAGGAAAGAAATAAAATGATGGCATATCAAATTTTCGCTGATAATTTATTTATTTTTTAAGTTCCATATTTTGTTGCATGAAGAGAGTGTAAAAATATTGCAAAAATATGTAGGAGACATATTTTGTTGCCTTTAGCTTATAAATTTTGAGGCGTACAATAAAAAAAACTACCCACATAAAGTTGATCTTAAACTACGAAATTATGTATATATTTTTTAATCAGTGCTATTTTAAATTCAATTCGGACTTAAACAAAATACAGGAACAAGACATGGCCTTCAAATTAAGAATTTTTTATTTAAATTGTAAATTGAGTTTAATTGGTATTTTTTAATATTTGAGTAGCTTTATCTAAAAGACGCCTTTTCACATGTTTTTAATATATTATTTACAAAGGTTTTACGTGTGAGAATATTAGAATGTATGAAATACATATAAACGTGAAATATTTTTATTTTTTAAATACAAAATTCAGTTTTGCAATCATTTTTAGGTTTCCATTGGTGTATCACACATTTTATGATGCATTACACATTCACACATTTATTTATTTTAAATTGTAATAAATAAATTTGACAACATAGGCATGACCACAAAAGGACACACTTGTTATGGTTTAGAAAAATATCCACCCAGGTCATAGAAGCCTTAATACTTTCAATGCTACCGACGAGATATCTCGTTTTTCAGATATTTCAGGTTTCTGTGGACTAAAATTTGTCCCTTATGTCAGTTTAGATAGGTTGAATTTTCTAATACAAATCTGAAGAATCCCCTTACTTTTCCATCATAAATTTCAGTCCACACAAACTGGTAATTAGAAGTACCTGAAAGAGGAAATATCTGTTTGGTATCGTTGAAAGTATTAATGATTATTAGTGCTCCTGTTTCCAAGCTTTTGTATTATAAGTTGCAAATAAAGTTTTCTAAGTCTATTATTATTTACTCCAAAGATATTGAAATAATAACGAAGATTTTCTTCATTTGAAGATGATCACGCAAATACAGATGATTTTCGCAATAGTATCCAGGCTTTTCAAACAGAAGTTATCAATAAAATCCAGCAGTAGTTTTAATGAGCGACCTTTTCTGGGCTTTCAGTATTGGTGGAACACGTTTAGAAGCTTACGACAAAAATATTTAACAGACAAACTAAATTAATGAATTATACTTGTGCTTATATAAACAATACATAAAATAATTATTCTTGATGACCACTGGATCAATTTACATTTTCCAGTAAAACATTATCAACATTATCAATTTTTGATCGTTCCATCATTTCGAATTTTAAAAAGTCTATATCTCAATACCCTTATTTTTTATTTTAGGCCCTTTCGTAAGTTATTTGGGACAAAAATTTGGAATTCGCCAAGTTACACTATTTGGAGCAGTTTTATCCGCTATATCTGTTGGCACTTGCTTCTTTGCAAATGACATAATCGATCTTACTCTACTGTGGGGACTAGTATTTGGTAAGATTTTTTTTTGGCTTTTGAATACTTTTCTAAGTATTTAGGATTATTCTGAATTTAATTCCTCATCTTTTTAAATTAAGAGAAGTTTCTAGATTTAATGTAAGACAATTATTGACTCTAAAGGAGTTATTATTATTGACTTTAAATAACTCCTTTAACCAATAAAACTTCGCTAAATTTTTTAGTACACCATATAAACTTGCTTCTTATTATATATTTTCAATTTATGCCTTAAGTTCTTTATAAGGAATAGGAAATTAATCATAAAATTTATTAGATTGGTTTCTTTTGAGTGGTTTAATAATAATAAGTCAACTTTATATAGTCAATTCTCTTCAAATGTACAGATATTTATGATTAAAAAATGGAGGTTAATCATCAAAAATTGAAAATGAAAAAAATTGGCTTTTAATCCTTTTATTCCTAAGAATATTCGAGTTGAAGTACCTCGGAATACTGAAATGTCTATGTTCCTATCACATAATTAAAAAAAAAAAAATGCCTCATCGCCTTCAAAACTTTCAATCACAGATTACTTTTGTAAAATGTTGATATACAAAAGAAAACACCTCTTAGCTAATGGCTATTAAACAAAACGATGCTTGGACATCTTTTAAATGTGCAGAAAAAAATTCCCTATTCCGTAAACCCATCCTGGCGAGAGTCTCTAATGAATAAAGTACGTGACAAAGAAATTGAAATCTTCAGTTTTAAAGAAAAGTGAAGGGATTTCACAGTGTTATTCAGTTATCAGCGACGTCGACCGTAATTTTATTGAACTGGAGTTTCGGGCATCTCAGTATCGATAAAATTCAGTTAAAACTTTTTTGTGATACATCTTTAATAACTTTCAAATCTAAATTAATATAAGTGGTTTTATTCAGTGACAACTAGCATTGTATATATTAGTTCAAATATAATTTACTTGTAAAATACAAGAGCTTTTTGTTTAACTTATTCATCGTTATGAATCATTTTCTTTTAGGGTTTTCATTGGGAATGGAAACTTCAATGTTGAATGTGATTCTTAACGAGCACTTTATAAAGCACAGAGTGAAAGCAAATGGTTTAAATATCTCCGGAGCATCTCTGGGTACTTTGCTGCTGTCTCCCCTGATAGAAAACTCAGTAGAAGCTTATGGACTTTCTGGAACGTTCCTGATTATTGCTGGACTGATGCTGAACAGCATTCCAGCTTGTTTGGTGATGCTGTTTAATCTTCCAGCTGAGATTGATTCATCATCTGCAGACAACACTGATATGATAAAAAGCGATAAAGATTCGCTGGATGCTCTTTATGAAAGTCCAGTTATTTATAAATCGATAGAAAAGAATAATAATGACAAAAATATAAAGATTGATTGCCCAAGCGGGTCTTACAAAAAGAGAAATTCGAATTTTTCATTATTAAATAGACATTCAATTATACTTGATGTGTCTCAATTGCCAAATGTATCTAAAAAGCATGATCACTTACAAAAAAACTATTATAATTGGTTCACAAAAATGTTTTCAACATCATCCTCATGTGATATCACATCTTACAAAGTTCATACAATCGATATTCCTAAAAGCACTATTCACTCCCATCCTGCATTAAACGGAGAAGTTCTTATAAGTGAACCAAAAGTAATCCATCAAAATGGCAATCTATCAAACGTTCATGCATCAAAAGAGTCATTATATGCAAATGAAGTCGATTGCAAGAACCATCATGATCCATCAACCATCAATGACACATCATCTGAAACCTCATCTTCGTCCTCATCAAAATGGAAAATTTATCTTTTATTTTGCCAACCGATTTACATAGTTTTAGTTATAGGCTCTGGTATCTACTACTTTACCATAACAACTTTCTTGACCATCATCGTTGACCATGCAACAGACATTGGAATATCATTGACTTATTCTACATACCTCGTAATGTGGATAGCTGTGTCCGACATGATCGGCTATTTTACTTTAAGCTCGATAATCGAGCGTTGCAAAATATCTCAAACTAAATTTGCAGCTTTTAGTTACCTCTGTGTGTCCTTAATGTGCATCTCTATAGTCTTCTGTGAGAACTACATTATGCTACTTGTACTTATCACTGTTTTTGAATTCGGTCAGTGTGGTGTAATCGTTCTGTGTGCTCCGATTGTGGCCGAGCTTATCGATGAGGATCTTGAAGCCACTGCTATTGCATCAGTGACCATTATGTCTTCTCCAATCACAATGGCGATAGCTCCAATAATAGGTATTCATATTTTTTATGCTCTTTATTTTTAAAAAACTCCTATGCAGTTGTGGTTTGTGACTTTTCCATACTAAACAAGCAAAGTTTGAAAATATATTTTCTAACTTTGCTTATATAAAGTTTGCTACTTTTCCAAGGTAAATAAACCAAAATTGAAAATAAATATTTTAGATATACATAAGTTGAAAATAAGTTAAGAGATAATTTCTTAATTTAAGCGAATAAGTATTGCACAGTAAAATAAAGACAGTATTAAATCATACGATTCAAGAGGAAGTTATTCTGCCTTTATAAATGAATCCTGTTTCGTTAAATTTGTGTAGGTCCAAAATAAAAATATGCACCCAAATTATTAAATCAATTGTACATTAATTGTACCTAATTTAATAAATCAGTCCCGTGTACATTAGTTGTACCTAGTTTAATAAATTAGCCCCTTGTACATTAATTGTGTCTAATTTAATAAATCAGTACCTTGTACATTAATTGTGTCTAATTTGATAAATCAGTCCCTTGTACACCAATTGTGCCTAATTCAATAAATCAGTCCTTTGTACTTTTATTAAACCCAATTAATTAAATCAATGCCAGTTATTAGCCTTTATTAATTAAACCAGTCCCTTGCAGACACTGCTTTGAAAGGTACTCTGTTTAGAGAAATGCTATAAATGAAACAAATAATTTTATTTAATGTTGTTTGATGCAGCAAATTGATTGTTGAACAACTTACCACCTTAATTTTTTTCAGTTACCGGCACTTTTAATAATATTTGGAAAACAACTTTTGTTGCACTAATATTTTAAATTGAAAAAAAAAAACACCTCTACCATTCTGCTTTTAAAAACTGAATCCATTAATTAAAATTATATAACCGAATAACTGAACTTTGAGTTTCATTATTTCAATTCAACCAAAAGTCGCTTAAGCAAGAACTGTAAATCGAGTAAACGATATATCTCGTAAGGCTATTAAAATCGTCTAAAATCCTACGAAGTTGTATTATTCAAAACTTCATAATTTGATCAGTTTTAGAAGTCTAAGAGTGGAACTTTTATATAAATTGTTTCAGTTCAAATATATTTTGTTAATTTTAGACCAAATTAAAGTTGGAATCAAAGCTAGCCAGAGGATAATTGTCCATCGGTCTATAATTTCATATGCAAGTACACTTGATGAATTAAATGAAATTCCTTAAGTGATCTTATTGTTACAATTGTATTAGCTCTACGTTAAAGTTTAATTGTAATCGGTTTGTAAAATGGTGCCCAAAACACGTAGTTGATTTTTTTAAAAATAATTTCTACATTAAATACATGTCAGTGACTAATCATTAAAGACAGCAGGTGAGATTCACAACAAACACTTATATATTTTTAAAAAATATTTGTCAGTGCCGTTCAATTAACACACAAATACATATTTTCTTTACTATAACGGGAATCCCACAACTCTTATGTTTGGGCTCTTGAACATTCATGGCATCCATGACCTTACTTAAGGTCCTCAGAAGAGTGGGCTTATAACAACCTTTATTAGAAAGTATTCGAGAAAGTTTTAGGGTGACCATTCTATCTGGTTCAGTATGGAATTTCTTATTCGGAGTTGCTTTATAAGTATGTATGTGTTATTTAAAGTTTTCGAGCAAAGGTATTTTATTGTTATAAACCACTACCGCTATCAGTTACAGTTTGATTTTTAAATTTCTTTTATCATTTTTTATTATTATAAAAATAGAATATAAATCTCTAAGACTGTTATCGAGGTTTTACAAACTCTTCCGAAAAATATTGAAGAGCTTAGAAACAATTTTGTTTTTATCTAGAAGAATCGAAAAAGATTGATAAAAAAAAAAGAGAACAGCTTGTCACATAAGTTGACATTGAATTTAAAGAAACAAGATAGGGTAGATTATATTAAGCTTTTCTTTCCAATAAATTTAAGATTAGGTTTTTCAGTCTACGTGGTGGGATTACCTTTTTCAAATGATCTTATGAAATGAAAAGTGGTGTATTAGATGAACCAAGCGATATTAATAATATTTTTGGATTTAATCTGCGTCGCACAAATTACGATTATCATTATCAGTTATATTATATAGAATTTGAAGAAAAACACGCTCTTGATCAATAATAAATTTTTTACAGTGATCTTAGAGAAATACATTTAATCATTATACAATAAATTAACTGTTTGGTTTAGGGTAAATAGAATTCGAAATGTGGCTTAAGATATTGAATTATTTGCATATCTCACTACATTATTTTAAGTGTACAGTAAAAGCTCTTTATTCGAGGGGTATATGTTCCATAAATATGCCACGAATACAGAAACAGGGAATACGGAATGGTAATTTATATGGGATTATAGGGGATACGTCCCTAGGTGACAAAATAAAAAAAACCCAAATATATAAAAAAATCAATTTAATTTAAGTTTTTGAGCATCTTGATTCATTATCTTAAGGCTTGGGCAATGGTTTGAAGAATTTTGTCATTTTCTCTTGCTTGGCAGTTTTTAAAAGCTCCTTCAATCCAGACTGATACGGAGCAGTTGCATTAGCAATTTGCTTCTTAAAAATAAGACTTCGTTCGATAGACGGATTAATGTTCATAAAGAAATCGAAAAGCTCATTTGCCATTCTTAAACCTTCACTAAAATTTTTCAAATTAAATATCACGTTTCCAGTGCTTGTTGAAGTCTCTTCTTCAATGGGCTGTGAATTTAACATTTTCTCCAAGTCGGTTTCAGTCTGTTCTTCATCTTGCAATTCAAGCAATTCCTGAATGTCACTTGATTCTATCTGTTCGAACCCTTCTCGTCCTATTCCATTCGCGATTTCGGCTATGTTTGCAGTTTACATTTAACAACATACTTTAGACAAAGCTGTAATAAGATCTATTTTACTTTTTTTATTAGTCCATTTGACGGCATTTACAAAGGATATTTTGTTCGATACCTATTGGAATCCTTTTATTATTGGGTGTGTACTTATTAGATTCGCGAATAAAGAAATTCTCAGCCGCGAATATAGGAATTGGGTCGCATCTTTTTAATCCGCGAATAGTGAAAACAAGAATGAAGGAAGCTCAAATAAGGAGCTTTTACTGTATCACTAAAAATACCTTACAGCATTTCGTTAATATGATTACACAGCACATTTGTATATTATTTCAAATTTTTATTTCTCAGTTAGGTTTAAATTTTATCTCAAGGTTATTTGTAGATCGTTATTATCAATTATTACAGACAGAACACAAAAAGTATGTCTTTTAGGAGCATTCAAATGTGTCGTTATTCGACTTAGATTCGGTTCGGAAAGCGACAATATTTTTATATCGCCCTTTAAGCAATACTTATTTAACTCTTAACTGGGGATGTATGGTCTGTGAGACCCCTTGCGATGGACTTCCGATCACCTCTATTCTATTTATAGCTCAATTGGGTGGATTAAACATGTAGCTTCCTGCTTCTTGGCCTTCAAATTACGAGCATTTTTTAAACCGATTTCAGCAAATACTTTTTAAAATAATTGAGTTATTTCTTTGAGCGTTGTCTCTAAGACTGCTCCTCTCTGTTAGTGTCCCAATGATAAGCAAGGCTTAGCAGATGGCGTTAAAACTTGAGCATCTAAATATCATTTAGTTTACTTATTTTTTCATGCAATAGTGCTCCAGATATTCTTAAATGAAGCAGAAAGTGATTTCAGTGATGAGGATAGTTGAACAAAACATTTTTTCTATGAAATTTCGCATTCAACTGATTTTAATAGAATGTTCAAAAATCCTTAATTTTTCTAGTTATAATGTATTTTGAAAAATTTATAAAATATTTTAATATACCAAGATATATATACTGAATTATAGGATGATTTTTAACCAGTTCTTAACCGTGCTGCGAAAATCACACAAACCAATAAAATAAAAGCTCAAATTTACCGATTGACAATTTTTTATATATTTTTCACATAATTGTTGAATTATTCATAATATTCTTCTCTACAGACCTTTACATACTGGAAAAATAAATATGATTTAAAAGTAAAAAGTAATATATTTTTTCAAGTATATTATTTACGGTAACGTGTAATTTGAGAAGAAAATGTAAGTTCCAACGCATTTACTTCTTTCAATGAAAAAAAAAGATTTTTGGAAAGAACAATTTTTTGAAAAATTTCTAAAACATATCTATATATGATGAAAAATATCTACAAAATATATTGGCAAATTTTCATACTAAATCATTCATTAGAAAATATCATTTGAGTGTAAATTAAATTCAGTCTAGTAGACCGCACCTTCGCAGTTAAGTCCTAAAATTTTACCTCCCCGATCAAGGGTTAATCTATAAGGTAAGAAAAGCAGCCAAATATTCTCACAATACGATTAAGGTATCCGAACACGTTCGGAGCACATTTTTAGAAAAACAAGGTGCAGACATATTTTTATCATATTTCCGTTTTTAACACCATTCAAAATTAGAAACTGGGTGTCAATATTTGATATAAATATTAAAATTTTCTAAAAATTGGCATTTAATAGCATAAAATTAAGCAATTGTTTCAAAAATTTCAAATTGGATGCACCAAAAACTATTACGTTCATCCGAATAAATCTTATACCAAAATAAACTACGAAGTTTTCTCTAGGGAATGAACTACAATCATATGTTTATAATTATAAATAAAAATTTTAGAGCCAGTCGAAAATTTTTCCTGAAATTTTTAGTAAATTTATGACATTTTAAATCAAACAATAGGTTATAAATTAAAAACTATGCACTCAATCTGAATTCTTTTAGTTCATTCCTTAGTGAATAGCACCAAGACAAAGTCTACCAAATTTTATAATAATATGTTAATTATATTTTGACTTATTTGATTTGAAGTGGGCAAAAAATAAGTAAAAATCAGTTTTGAGAAAAAGGCATTTAAAGTATACAGTAACATGTTTTAATAATAAATTATGTATGTACATACTTAAAATTCACCACATATATAGATCATACCTTCTTCCTTCTCACTTTTCAATAATTTTCCTTTTTTAATGAATTTATTATTTTTTTCTGGCAATTTTTGCCTTTGGCAGTGAATGCTGATTGGATTCATTTATTCTGTTTTTGTCGAGTTCATCAAATGTTTTAACTGAATTTGCACTTGGTTACACTCTAACAACCTTAAGGATATTCAATAATCCTATAAAACCTTGGTTAAAATGCATTACAGGCATAGATATCCCAAATCTGAAGATTCAGAGCTCAACAAAGACATCGTAGGAACAAATTTCCACAAAAACACCGCTAAAGCTCCCATTGTCATTCTGTGTTTTTCTGTGCCAAGCATTTTCCTTATTTAAAACTAAATTTGTCTTTATAAAACTTTTTAACGTATTTTTGGGCCTGTAACTCGGTACTTCCGGTTATTTAAATATCCACTTCCGGTTTACCGATCATTACTAAAATATTAATATCTTGACTTCTAATTAACGTAGAGACAAAAGTAAACCTGTTATGAATTGATTAAAGACTGGCTTATCCAATAAAGTAATTATTAGAAAATGTCATTTTTTTTAAAAAATCAACCTTTTCAACGTGTTTGGATACCTTAATAGCGTTACCATATTTGACAAAGTATTGTTAAAGCAGAAAACATTAATATAAAACGCTAACGGTACTGACAAAGAACTCTCTCTTGTTATTTATCATCTAATGGCAACAACGTAGGTTTCTTTTACTACGCATTCTTTCAAATACGTAGGTTTCAAGTATCTTCATTTAAGATTTTTACAGCTACAATAAATCCAGTGCTTTGCTAATTTATTAGAATTGTAAAATATTATTAGAAATGTTCAGGAGAGAGTGTCGTGTCATTAAAAACTCCATATAGTCAGGGGAAAGATGTAAA
Organism: Argiope trifasciata; assembly: GCA_026543055.1. Classification (NCBI taxonomy): domain Eukaryota; kingdom Metazoa; phylum Arthropoda; class Arachnida; order Araneae; family Araneidae; genus Argiope; species Argiope trifasciata. The sequence goes on from JAPMOQ010041253.1 coordinate 620,874, forward strand.
AGGTATCAAGAAATAAGTATCAAAGAAAAAGTTGTGAAAATGAAATCGAGTGGGAAAATAAGCTGAAATGTCACCTAATAAGAAATCGTAATTGTTCGTAAATCGTTTTTGAAAAGTAATGGTCATTTCTTCTAAAACCAACTTTACAAAATATTTTCTGCATCATCTTAAAACTCAAAAGTTTTACTTTTTCTCTGCATTTTCGTCTTGAATTTTTAATATTTAAAAAAATAATATCTCTTTCCAATCTGTAACTTTTTTAACGTTATTATAAAATTCAAATTCGTCCTTGAAAATATTCGAATGCATATTTTTGTTATTGCTTTAATTAAAACAAAAAGTTTCTTTCTTTGGATTCTAGTTCCTAAATAGGATTTTAAAGTCTACTTCTCTTTTGTAGTATACACACTGTTTAATTTGCCCTCACAATAATTTATGATCATAATAATGATTCAATTCATTTTTTTCAGTTCTATTAAATTAATTAAAAAAGCATTCCGTATTTAAGGTTTAATAGACTATAAGTCATTAATCTAGAACATTTTTAGCTAAGTAGCTAGCTCAAATTTATTGTACAATGTATTGTACAATAATACAATCGTATATATCAGACATGAAAGATACATACCATACCCGTATTTGGAGTCAACGGATGACTTTTTTTAAAGGTCCACTTGTAAATATCTTAGTTAATATCTGATTTTGGAAAATTTAGCAATTATTTGCTTCATTATAATTATTTAAAAATATTATACATCGAGGCATACTATTTTATAACATGGTAATTTATAGTAATATTTAATTTATTTGAGATATTAGTTAGTCATAGTTTTGTTATTAACCTATTAGTATTTCAATGCCGTAACGTAGGGTAGAAGTGAGGGAGAGGTGGATCATTTCTTCTTCTCCTTGTATACAGCCGACCACCCCACAACCACTGAATATAGCAGTATCGACAGGATTTGTTGTGGTCGGCTGCTGTCTCTAGTATTGCCCATCCTTACATTGACCGATCCGTAAAACTAACATACTCCTCGAGATAATTATCGTCCATCTTGCTGAACTTCGCACTCTCAAACAGTTGGCAAAAAACTGACAACCTTTGACATCATCCCTTCAAGGATTTGAGATTTCTTGGTACTATCAGTATTATACTTAAATTATTATTTTCAGTCTTCAGGTTTTTTTTAACTCTCAGATTGCAATAGATTTCATTAAATAGAGGTAAACAGTACCCATTTCTGCACAAATGCATTCATTTTCCAATGCATTTTTCAATGCATTCATTCTGCACTAATGCGTTCTTCCAAAACTTTAGAAATATGTCAGAAATCTCCCATGACCAAATATAATTTGAATCATCAGTGGATGGTATTTTCTTATTTTTATTTCCGGATTAGGAATAAAGTCGAAAGTGGCTCTTCCTTTTTTTGCACATATACCATTTGTCAAACCATTGTAGTTTTATCTTTCTCTATCGATTCCCTTTTTAAGACACCAATTGATTCGGGGACAATAATATCAACACTCTCTTTCTGCGTCGCCAACTTCACATAGTGATCCGCCTTTTCATTACCACATATCCTAATATGGGCCTTATTGGAATTCAACTCTATCGACTTGTTAATTTTAACATTTTTTATCTTTTCTTTTATCGTCTCTATTTCCTTATTACAACTGTTATATGACTGTATGGCTTGTAAAACTGACAGAGAATTGGGAAAAATTGAGCACTTCTGTCCGTTCTCCACCCTTTCATAATATTCAATGACCATTTTTAAAGCTTGCACTTCTGCCTGAAAACTTGTTGCATGGTTCGATAATCTCACAAGTATTATACTACTATTGCAGCTCCTACTTTATTTTCACTTTTTTATCGATCTATAAAAAATTCTATCAATATTCTCTTCTTGCATCGCCAACTTCGCATAGTGATCCGCCTTTTCCTTACCATATATCCCAATATAGGCCACAACCCAACCCTATTGACTTGTTAATTTTTACACATTGGGGAATCATCTATTGGGCGGAGGGATAGTTTTATTTTACAGCTGTTATTTGTATCCATTATAGTTTAATATTGATATGCGATTAATATAGAAATTTCCGAAGTATTCTTAACCGTTTTGCATAAACTGTTTTGATGCAAGTTTTAGTTTCTTATATTAAATGTTTTTTTTCCAGGTTATTTCAGAGACGGTGCGGGATCTTACGATGGGGTTTTCTACGTCATGAGTGCGGCCACTCTCGTCTGCTGCATCCTATTTCTGTTCTTGCCAAAACTGGAAAGACGTCGTGACAGTCGAAGATCCACAACCTGAGTTCTAACTGAATCTCTGGATGTGAATTTATAAGAGAAGACTTTAGGAAGAAATCAGAATCAGTATTGAAAGTAACCTATACGGATGATTTGTTGCTATGAAACTGTTATCTGTATACAGTCAATGTTATTTAGGTTAGTATTCACCAACTGTAGCAACAACGCTTCGCTAAGGCAATGATCTAAGTAATCATGTTGAAGTCCTTTGAAAATTTTCGGGCACAGGGCAATGTATTATCACGATTTGGAACAGCAAAACTTAAGAAAATACATGTCCATGTATAATGATGGTAGTGGATACTGGATCAATACAGATGACGTCATCAGCTTGCAAATGTTGATATAAATATCATTTACATTTATATGGTATTAACCATTATATCATATTACAGTATTATTATAATTAGTTGATATACATGGTATTAAACATTGGATATTGTTTAATACTATACTGTGACGTCATTTTTTTCCACCATCAAGTTATGTAATGGATTCAGAATCATATTAGGATTGCTCATCAATTGTGTGGTGTGTGAACATTGATTGACTCCAATGTTTTGATTGATTTCAAATTATCAATTTGTAAGAAAAGTAATTTAAACAAAAATTCCAAATGTACATATATGTAAATTAGTAAATAAATAAAAATATATATATAAAAAAACTTTATCGATTTTTTTATATCGATAATTAAGAGTTGGTAAAACTCACTTTAAAATTATTTCATCATTCTGCTTACAATGTAGTGGTTTTGTTACACTCAAGAACGCAATACGGTAGGTCGCCAAGTTTATAAAGCATTCGTCAATTGTTAGTTTCAGCCACGTTAAATTTAACTCTAAATTTAATGTGTTAGACTGAAAAATTTCTTGTTTTGTGGTTGTATCGTGTTTTGAAATCTGATATTTCTTAAATATTATACTAAAACTGTTTATAGTATCTTACATTTAGTAGAAGGCCAAAGTATTTATGTTGTCGTTACTTTTACTTATCCTCTTTGGATTGAACACTGATTCAAACTAAGTCCAAGAGATCGAATCACATGATAAGATTGCAAATTGACCCCTCCCTTCATTAACCAGCTTCCGAACAGAGGATTCCAATATATTCAATAATATAAGGGGGGTTGGTGGAAGCATCGGCCTAGCAGTAACAAGGTATATACATCTCTTGGCCTCTATTGAAGACAATACTTTCCATATAGCCAGACTTTAGCCTAGATAAGAATGTTTGAACAAAATTACACCTTGGATTGGTATAACTCTGGACATTTTCCGGCACACCAATCATGTTATAGAGGAATCCTTCATTTTGTATAACATTTATAACTTCAATTAGATAAAAATGCAGCACATTTCGTTTCGAAGTAACACTTGAAAATAAAATTAGAATTATGAACTATTAGACAAAAGATAATTTAGGATACTGTCAAAGAATTTCTATAATTGGCCACTGAGAACGCTTGTTTGTGTCAATATTGCACAAATAAAATTATTTTTCTTGAATCTGAAATAGAACAATTCAAGAAGAAATACTTTCGACGATTTATATAGGAATTAAGTGTTTAAAAGAATTGTTTCTTTTTATCCCTTCTAAAACTTCTCTGACCCAAACTTGTAAGATTTTATATTGGTAATCTTAGGGTACCATTGGATTTTTCTTTGCGCTTTTTTTTCTGCTTTATTTTCCCCAACTTTTAACAAAATGAACTTCGAAACCAGATGCGTATAAAAAATAGCTAGTTCATATCGCTAATTTCGATTAGCAATAAATAGAGTTTCTGTAACACATCTATTTTCTCTGCATTATTTAACTGTTTGGACTCCAGATTTGTACTGAGTTTATCGACACGTTTAACAAATATAGAGCAAATTAATTTTTTAAAAATGTTTATTGGTTTTGTTGCATATAAAATCTTTTGTCAAACTTCTATTGTGCCTTACCAATGCTCAGACACAATTGATTGAAAACATTATACCTAAATTTTGTTTCATTATTGTGATAAAATCTTATTTCTTTTTATGGGATTTTATTCAACTTGATGTATATCACACAGCTCAAGATGATTAACTTGGTGTATTTCACAAGTCAGAAATTTGCATTCAATTTTTCACGCCTTATTTATTTACTTTGAAAGTTTATATAGTTGGATATCCAGGATTATAATTCATTATTTTCACATTTTTCTGAATTTAACTATAAATTAATAAATACATTTAATAGATTTTGATTCCTTAACAATGTTCCCTATAGACAATGACTCTGAAAAATAAAATCCTTTTTAGATTTCAAAACATTCATAATAATTTGTTGTTAAAGAATTAGAAATAAGAGATAATTAAAGTGCAAAATAATTCTGTTTTTAATAAGTCGATAAAAATATTTTAAAATAATGTTTTTAAATTTATTTTTAATACACATTTACTTTAAATCAGTATGAGTGAATGTCAATTGCATGAATGTTTTTAGGAATTAAAATAATTGTCTGTATACCTACATATAATTTAAAAAATTCAATTTTTCTAGTTGGAAAAAAAGTTTTGGATTTGAATGATTTTGAGATAGGTTTCTAGTTGGAAAAAAAGTTTTGGATTTGAATAATTTTGAGATGGGAAAAGAAAACATAGCTTTTCTAAAAGTTTGTCATTGCACAGTACAGTTAACATGTGATGATTCCAAACTAGTTTTAAGCCGAATTTTCGAAGGAAAAAAATCTGGCTTTGAGATCAAGTTCGAAGTTTGAACGATTGTGAAATAAAAAACAAAACAACAAACAAACAAAAACAAACATCATTTTCTAAATACCGATATAATATGCATATATTCTGATAATAACACGATAGTTTCAAAGAGGTTTAAACTGGTCAATGATTCAAATGAATTAAAATAAACGATGGCTTAAATATTTGTTAAAAATAATGTCACTAAATTATATGAAATTTTCTGTCACAAATGCAATTTTTTTATATTCTAAGTCATATCTTTTTCAATGCAGCGCTTTTTCCATTGCTTCTTTTTTATTTTACTACAGCATAACTTTCTTCCCAAAACAAAAATCCAATACTAGATATGTAAGAAACATTTTCCATCTGCCAACGACAACTTTTGAATGTAACTTATGTACGTATAATTTATCTCAACTTAGGTCTGTATCGGATTTATCGACATTTTTTGGAAATAAAGAAGTTTTGGTTTTCAATTTGTTATTTCTTTTTTTATATAATGCTTTATATATTTTTTCTTCAGATTTCTGATTTCGTTGCGTCTCATTCAACCTTCATGTTTTTAATTTTATTTTTATCGTCTGTCTATTAATCGTCTGCCGTTTATCTTCTTTCCAAATTGACAGACGATTACTCGAACAATTTTCGCATTCTATTTTTTAAGTATTTCAGATTTTTTTCAATAATCATCTATCAATGCTTATCGTATTTTTTAAAGGCAAAAAAGTTATAAATGTACTTCTAGCTCCTTTCATAACCTTGAAAGCATATTTTTTTTGGTTCAAGATTTCAATAAAAATGATGCACTTTATCATTTTTGTCATAAAAGAATTCTTTACAGTGGCAAGTAATAAATTTCTTTCTTTTGGAAGTTTTAACATGAAACGATTTTTCTTCATTTTTGTCGATTTGCTATTCTTTAGGAAAATAAAAAAATAATAATTCCTCATTTTTTAGGTTTCAGTTCTAATATTAACAAATAATTTAGATGTTGAAATTTTCTTTTATGGGCACACGAAATAGACCTTGTATCATATAATAATTTATACAATATATACTTATGATTATTACCATTTTGTTACTTTTTGTTTATTTTCTATTAGTTTTGAATTATTGATAAATTTGTTTGTAATGTTTATGATAATTGTTTGGCAACGAATTCTGAAACCCTCCGTGCTTTTGCGCATGCGTTAGGATGGGTTGAATTCTTCAACATGAGGGTGAGAGGAAATAACAAAGAATGGAATGTTTACATTTAACTACAAAATAAACTTGGATTACTCGCAAGCCGAATTAGAATAATACGGCCAGAAACGACATGTTGTTCACATAGAAGTGAAAAAAAAAATTGAAATTTTTTTATAAAGTATATAATAATTCGAAAATTAGTGACAATCCAATATATAATAGTGCGAAAATCAATGACAAAGAATACCGAAAACGTGCTCATGTTTCCGCGTATCTCCCCTTAATGAGATAGAATCGTCGAAATGTGGTCGACTCAGAATTCTGAAGTAAAGAGAGCCGTTAAACGAATTTGGACCAAATCTTTATAATTATGTATACTCTATATTTTAAATTCTAAATCTGTATGACGAATTTTGTTAATCTAACTCTTAGTGTTTTGAAATTATGACGATCAATTTTACCCAAACAATCAGCTAGCCAGGCTATCTAGAGATGCATATAGTGAAAATTTGATAGAAAATTATAAATTCGGTTGTAATTCTATATGCCGAATTTCAGAGGTCCAGTTAAAACCTTTTTTGAATTACCATGTTCATAAAGATAGATAGATAGATATAATTTTAAAAATGTGTTTTTAGAAGGTCAGAAATATGGAGATTTGTCAAAATCTCGAATTCGAGTTTCTTCACGATTATAATACATCGTTTACATTTTGTATACAATAAAGCAAAAAATATTAGTATTATAAATGCGACTTAAAATTAACATTCATTGTAGAGTGCTTATCATTAAAAATTAAATAAAATAATTTAAAAATAATTTCGCTCTAAGCAATTTAAACAAACAGTTACTTTTCTTAGAATATAAGATGAATTATACAAATAATTTTAATTTCTGAGATTACTGATGCATAATATTTTAAAGAATTATCTGTTAGTAATGATTTTTTGTGTATTTCCCACAATTCTAAGTGTTACCTGAGGCAGACATTAAAATTAGTATTAAAATTTTTATTCTGTTAATTCAAATAATTCTAGGATTTGAAATAATATTAAATAAATTAAATTTATAAACTATCCCGCTATATATTCTGATGTCATCTTTAAGCTAAAAATTAAAACATTCTTTTCAATATTTTCTAATACATTTTGATGTATTTAATAAAAAAAACTTTATAATTGAAAGTAAATAATATGTTACAAAAATAGTACATTTTCTTTTAAAAATATTAATAATTTAATATTGTTTTTTTGAAAAGTAGAGCAAGGTGAAAAATAAGACCACATAACTGATTAAAAAAATAATTAAATATTGAAATAACAGCGTGTATTAAAATAATCGTTTTCTGTTATTACAATAGAAATTTATTTTCTCACAATAGAAGGAATAAAAAAAAATTCCGCTTCAAACATAACAATTTTAGAATTTCTGAAAATAAATTAATTATTTCATAATATTTTGAAAAAATAATTTGCACAAAAGCCAAAAAAGAATGATTAATAAATTTAACTTAATTATTTCCAGATTATTCTGGTAAAGTATAAAATCTAAGAGCTGAACATGTTAAAGCGAGCATTTTTTAATGTCTCCAGAGGATTCATTATTTTCAATTACAAGTTCCTTATTTTTACTTTATAATTACCTTTAAAATGGGTGGAAAAATTTTATTTTCTTGTCAGAAGAATTATTCCAGTTGTATAATTTTTTAATTGTCTGCGTGATCGGTGGCCTAAAAATAACGTATGATGATGGAAAACATTTTGAGAAGAAAGAATTTTGCTTCTTTATAATCTTTTTATCAAATCAAATTTATAGATTATAGTTTTCTTTTTGGAAATATGAAGATTTATGAGGAAGTGAGCTGTCGGGTAACATTAGACGTTAGAATTTTTGAATAAAATTTTAATGTATGAATTTAAAATAATGTTTCTTAATTTATTCATCAAAGTTCAAAAGTAAAAAAATGAATTTCCAAGACAGAAATGATTTGTTAAGTCTTTGTATGTAAAATAAAACAAGTTTTTGAAATCTATCAGAACTGATTAATATCACATGTCATATTACGTCCTGATGCATAATTTTCGATTTTTTTAATTGTTACTTTTAGAAAGGTGAATTATATTTAAATATTTAGAAATTAAATAGATAATATCTTTAGATTGTTAGATTTAAAAGAAAGTAATCTTTATGTCATGTTTAAAAATTACTTTGGTTTCAAGATTATATAAATACAGTAAAAGCTCCTTATTCGCGCTTCCTTCATTCGCGTGTCACTATTCGCGGATTCAAAAAATGCGACCAAATTCCTATATTCGCGGATCTAATAAGTACATACATAATAATAAAAAGATTCCAATAGGCATCCAACCCAATATCCATTGTAAATGCCGTCAAATGGACTAATAAAAAAAGTAAAATAGGTCTTATTATAGCATTGTCTAAAGTATGTTGTTAAATGCAAACTGTAAATATAGCCGAAATCGCGAATGGAATAGGACGAAATGGATTCGAACAGATAGAATCAAGCGACATTCAGGAATTGCTTGAATCGCAAGATGAAGATTTGACTGAAACCGACTTGGAGGAAATGTTAAATTCACAGCCCATTGAAGAAGAGACTTCAACAAGCACTGGAAACGTGATACTTAATTTGAAAATTTTTAGTGAAGGTTTAAGAATGTCAAATGAGCTTAGCGATTTCTTTATGAACATTAATCCGTCTATCGAACGAAGTCTTATTTTTAAGAAGCAAATTGCTAATGCGACTGCTCCGTATCAGTCTGGATTGAAGGATCTTTTAAAAACTGCTAAGCAAGAGAAAATGACAAAATTCTTCCAACCATTGCCTAAGCCTTAAGATAATTAATCAAAGTGTTCAAAAACTTCAATTAAATTGATTTTTTTTAAAATTTTGTGACCTACGTACGTATTCTCTACAGTCTCGTATAAATGACCATTCCGTATTCATGGTTTCTGTATTCGCGGCATATTCATGGATCATATACCCCGCGAATAAAGTGCTTTTACTCTAGTCAAAAGAACTGATTAAAAGTATTGCAAAAATTAATATTTATATACATGTTAATACGCTAATAATAATACGTTAATACGCATAAAATTGTATGTTCCCTTTGATAGATTTATTCTAAATAAAATATATAGGAACAAATACGGTTACGATTATAAAGATATAATTTCATTCAAGAAATGTTTTCTAAATTTAGATAAAAATCTACAAAATTAGCGTTAAAATCCTATATCATATTTTAGCATTCTGGTTCAAAACATTGCAAAATTAAAGTGATCGCAATCAGACATTAATCAAAATGTATTTCTCCCATTCTGGAGTTATTAAATGAAGAAGGAAGCGCGCGC
>JAPMOQ010041253.1:630879-704105 GCA_026543055.1 Argiope trifasciata
AAAAAAAAAAAAAAAATAAGCCTTCGCGAATAATTTGTTTCCAATAATATGATTTAGAATAGCTTTAGGTCATATTTTTCTGGCAAGAAAGTTAAGCTATTTTTCGTTGAAGATGTATAGAAAACTCCAGGAAATTTACTTCGCTCTTTAGGAAGAAAAACATTTTTATTTTAAAAATCGATGGTAGAATAGCGAGTTAAAACTATTGCTTGTGTGAACATAATTGATTTAAGGTTTTCTGCAAGAGATATTCGATCAAGGACTATATTTTTAAGTATTATACTCATAAGTTATGTTTAATCGAAAATTAATCCAGTATTTTAAATTAAAAATAAGTATAGAATAAGTATATAATTTAGGAAATATAAGCTTTAAATTTTTAAATGGGTTTTAAAATATAACATTTATTGAGTATTGAATTTACCATGTTAAATTACCAGCAGCTATATTTTAATGCCGTAATTTTTGATTTTATTATATATTTGAATTCTTAATCTGAGTAAATACCGAAAAATATCATGAATAGTTGAAGTATTTATTATATTATAATAACAGAATGGTTGTGGTTCATCTTTTAAAATTAAATATTGCAATTTATCAGACGCTTGTAGAATAGGAAATTGACGATGTTTCATATTCTCTCTAAAAAGTAATACAAAATTAGCGTCTTAAAAATAAAATTATATTTATTACTTATGAATTTTTCTTTATTTTTTACTTATTCATTTTAGTGCATTCAGTTTATTAGCATGTGAGAACATGATATTGTTTTGGCTTAAAGGTTTTGAGTGAGTGTGCATTTTCCTGGTGCAAGATCCATTTTCTGGATAAACTGCGCCGTAACTAGATGGAAACTTGAGTGCTACGCCTTAAAATTAAAGGTTTTGAAGCGATTTAAAGGCAAATTTTTTTGAAGCCTCAAGATGTGTAGGCAACAAATTAGCCATTTATCTCTTTTTTTTTTCTTTATGGTGTCGACTTTCACAGTATAATTTTTTTCATTGTCTATCGTCTGTTAATGTAGCTTTGATTAGCAGTCAATTTTCGCAGTATAGCTGGTGAAATATCTGCTCAAAATCTATCTCAAAACAATAAAATGTTTCGGAACATAAAAATCGAAAAATTAGGAGCTTTAAATTAATTTAAAAAATAGTTATGAATTTATTTTTTGAAGACGTGATTTCTGTAAGAATTCAAACCTATTTCCTTCCTACATACTTACTACGAACTTTAATTGTGGCAACACTGCAGTAAAGAGCCCCACAACCAAACGAAAGAACGTGTCACGCGTACCACACGTTAGCTACATACCTACCATACCTCTCAGCAAAAAGACTCTCCCTTACTACGTCACGCGAAGAACTTTTCCTTGTATTAGCTTGCGGTCTAAAGTAAATATTGTTAAGATGGTTGTAAAACGAACGATGAAGTTAGATAAAAATTGAATGTGCAGCAGCAGAGTTTGTACGGTAGTATCATTACACTGGATGAAATTTGGGTCAGATCGTACCATACAAAATCGATACGCCAATCTAATGATTGGTGTCATTACGGGTCACCAAAACATTCGAAAATTTTTCAGAACCCTAGCAATGTGAAAGTTATACTGATTCTCGAGTACGACTGTGATGGTGTCATACTAAAGCATAATGTTCCCCAACAGCAGACCGGCCAGAGATTCTTGCGGCAGTGGACCGGTCCACTCGAACTATCAACAGAATAGGGGCTGTTAAAGGTGTTCTGAAACTTCTACATCGTTGGAAACGCATTGTACACAATGCTGACTACTATATTGAAGGACTGTAAAACATGGAGACATGAATCGCCTTTGTATTCCATGTAAATAAATAGTTGCCAGTATTAAAGTTCCAAACCTCGTAGGAAGCCAAACGAGAAAAATAAAGCTTCGAGAATTATTTTTGCCCAATAACATGGTTTAAAATAATTTAGATTAAGTTTTTCTGGATCTATTATGAAGGGATTTCATAAAAGATCCAGAAGATACTTAATTTCGTAGATATATAATTAGTTTTAGGGCAGGGCTTTTTTTGTCTGGATGAAAATTTCCTTTTTCTTAAAATTGATTATCGATGCCTTTATATAATATCAAGACTCGTGTTTGAGAACTTTATTAATCAAGATATTTCTGTCAGTATAAAAGCAATAATAATATATTTGTTCTACATTGTAAGAAGAAAATTATTCGATATAGACCCTTGCGTTCATTGTATATGATATTTTTATTATTAGCATATTAAATAGAAGGAAAGTGTTTAATAAATATTTGAAATATGGGTAAAATCCTGTTATCGATATATCGTTTATGTCACTATACAAGAGAGACAGACTGAAGTGAATACTCTCTTTGTAATGTTGTTCTTTGAGCATTTTGCATTCTTGTGACTTTAAAATAACGATTTGATGTTTGTGTGTTGTTGATTTCTTCTAATATGGCCTATTATATGTATTTTGTTACTTTAATTCGTGTTTTCTCATGGAATAAATCGTTATTATTCGTTAATTCCCGCCATACACCCACCGCACAATTTCCCACAGAATTTATCTGAGGTTTTGTGAAATAATAAAAAAATTAAATAATTTGAAAAATTCACATTTTTTTGAAATAGTTTAACAGAACGGACTGAATAATTTCAGAATTGGAAAAGTATATACCGGGTGGCCAGAAATAAAACACCCCTACTCTGACCTCCCTGGATATCGAACTACTCAGTGTAAAGGCTTGAAAATTTGTGGACATACTATTCAAAAAATGGGGAAACGGATTTCACGAAAAAAAAAATTTAGTTCCAGAAATCACCGATAGGTGGCGCTGTACCACTGGACGTACGCTGAAAAGACACAAAAACACGTTTTAAACACATTTTATTTGAAAGTACCAAGCATACATGAAACAAGGACGTTATCGATGCAGGGAATGCTGCTCAATATGGTTCCCTTCCTGAAGATGTAAAATGTGAAGTCTGTGGACAGCTTGTTCAACTGCGGATCGTAACTGGTCATCTGAGATGCTTCTCACATGCAGACTGATACTCTCTTTCAAATCTGCCAAGGTTATCAGACGTTCTCGATAAACAAGGTTTTTTAAGTGTCCCCAAAGCCAAAAATCACACGGATTAAGATCCGGTGAACGAGATGGCCAAGTTGTCGGAAACGCGCGACTGATTATTCTGTCAGTGGTGAAATGTTGGCGAAGAAACTGTTGCACAGGGAGTCCAATGTGTGGAGGTGCTCCATCTTGCATAAAAGTAATGGTGTCAAGGCATTGGCGCTGCTGCAAATGGGGTACAACAAATGTTTCGAGCATCCTTTTGTACCTGTTGGCCGTCACGGTACATGTCTCAAGGCCATTGGAAGTAACCTCTTCGAAAAAGAACGGTCCAAGGATGAATGTGGCTGTGAATCCACACCAGACTGTAACTTTCGGTGAGTGGAGTGGAATCTCTTGGAAGGTACGGGGGTTTGTCGTGTCCCATATGCGACAGTTATGGGTGTTCACTGTTCCACTGAGGTGGAAATGGGCCTCATCGCTCCACAGAATCTGCCACGGCCACGATGCATCCACTTCAACTCTAGCAAGAAATGTCAATGCAAAGGTCAGTCGCATCTCCCTGTCTGTGGCCAGCAATTGTTGATTAAGGCGGATTTTGTACGGGAAACAATGCACCATTTTTCTGAGTACGTTCCACACTGTGCTATAGGGAACACCCAAGTGTCGTGACACTGCACGTGCACTACTGCAGCCTAAAACATTATCCATTGACTGTTCAACAATACCGGTGGCAACATCTTCAACGACATCTGAACGAACCGGTTTGCGTCCTCGACCAGGCTGAACTCCAAGATGTCCAGTTTCCTCGAATCGAGCGATCATTCTCCTGAGAGCTTGTGGAAGCAATGGTCCCTTACGCAAATCCTTAAGTCGGCGAAACTCTCGAAGTGCTGCTGGAGCATTTCCTTTATTCTCGTAAAACAACTTCACAAGCAAAGCGCGTTCTGGCAGCGTGACAGCCATCACTAATAAGAATGACATTCCCCACCTTTTAACTTCTTTTATACCCAGAACATGGCTTCTAACCATGCTTTATGCAAATTTTTCTGGTTACAGTATGAAATTGCAGTTACAACGGGAGTTCTAGCTTCTTTACTATTTTTATTTTCCATAAGGGGCAGAAAAATTAAAAAGGAAGCATGGAAGCATTCCATTCCGCATAAACATTTTAATTTTTATTATTATTTGTGTCTTTTGATCATAGTTCCAGTTGTGCAGCGCCACCTATCGGTGATTTCAGGAACTAATTTTTTTTTCGTGAAATCCGTTTCCCCATATTTTGAATAGTATGTGTACAAAATTTTGAGCCTTTACACTGAGTAGTTCGATATCCATGGAGGTCAGAGTAGGGGTGTTTTATTTCTGGCCACCTTGTATATATATTTACTTTTTCGTGCAGGAAATAATGTAATCATCAAAAAATTTAGTACCAAAATTTGAATCAGTTTCCAATTTTCAAAACTCTCTGACTTCGAAAAACGCATTTTTGACAATATGTCATTCTAGAATAATACGCATGTGACAATAAATTATTGAGAGCACGAATTCAGATAATAATCTTATGAATATGTCTTATATATCTTATCTTATGATTTCAAAATTAGCTCTTATTGAATTGCAAGAAAATGATTAAATAATAAATTAATTGAATTATTTTTACAGCTTTCCCAAAATAAACGTAATTGAAACCTATTCAAAAATGTATTCTTTTATAAATGCTTACATATACACGCAGCTGCATGTACAATAGAAAGCTAGGATTTCAAAAAATAAAACTCTCGTTTCTGAAATAATCATCTTTTGTAGAAACTTAGAATCGCATATACAATAGCGAGCAAAGATTTTCTTTTCAGTATTCCACTATTTTTCTTATATACCTTGAATGCTTCATTAGTTAAGTATCTTTACCTTCTTGATTTAATCGAGATACTAACTATTGACCAATCACAGAGTACAATAGTATGTGTGATTAGCAAGCGGTTTTTCAAGGTATAAATTCTAATGATGCGAAGTAGATAAATGTTTGCATAGTTGATAATTTTTTCTGCAGTGAATAAATTGAATTTCTAAAATAAATATTTCTCTTAGTTTGTGATAAGTACTTCTAGATATAGAAATAAATATACAATTATAATTTTCTAGTTAGAAACATGAAATTTTCAGGCTATATTGAAGAATACGAGACATTTTTACTCTAATTCATTGAAAGGAATTTTAATATATGGGGGTCATATAAAAATTTTATCTTTCAAACTTTTAATCTTTTGCGTTTGGACGAATTAACAACTTCTTTTAGGCATAATTAAAATGGTGCATAATTTTTATGTTAAAAATACATGTTGAGTGGTAAGAAAGAAGGAGCAGATTTTTTTAAAGGAAAAAGCAACTTAAAACTATTCTATGCTTTTTTTAAAACAATAAACAAACAAAAAATTATTCATCGAATCACTTTTCAGAATGCAAAGACTTATTCATTCGCTTCCGCAAAAATGAAATTGATTCCATACAATTGATCTTCTTATTTAAAGAATCTTGTAATTTCAAGCAGAAAAGCTGATTTACAGTAATCTGTATTGGACGGTACCTCGGGTGTTGCATCAGAGATCAAAGAGTTTGGCGACCATTTGATGACTTGGTGACTAATTTAGTGACTTAAGCGACAAAATGGTTAATGCTCAAAACTGCGAGAACTTTCTCGATCTATCCATTAGGAACCGAGACGCACACAAATGCTCCTGATTGGTCTAGAAGCTTCTAACCCCGCCTCCCTGGAATTATAAAAGGCCGGTACTTTCATGCTGGGTCGTCAATCAAGGAGTCTTGGCGAGTGGTCTTAAAATGGTCGCAGATAGGAGTCCTGAACAAAGGAGTCGCCGAGAGAATACCGTAGTAACGATGGAGTGGTGAATTATTGTGTGCCGTGTCATGTGTCCATAGTCGCGAAATGAAATAGAGTGTCGACAGCTAAAAAGGGAAGAGACAGAGAAGTAGTTCAGCCGTCTGGAGATATCATAGGGCAAGAGGCTTCAAGGATCCCCTCTCCTGCTGAATCCTGTATGGCCACTTTGTTTGCTGTGGACGTTGTCGTTACCGAATTTCTACGTGTGGTTTGCTGTCTGCTGAACAGTGATTCTTTGAGCTATCCAAGTGTTCGATTTGACTGTAAATATTTGTCATCTCTGTGCAGCTCTATTTTCATATAAATAAACGTCGTAGTTGTTCGTCTACTAAAGGACTGTAGATTGTGTTTTTCTCACACCACACACCCACTTACACCCGTAACGAACACCGGTTACGTGTGTGTAGTAATACCCAAAATAGTTTGAAAATTCTTACGGATTTAAGGTGACGGAAATCCTTTATAATATTCAAATTGTTTTGGGCAAACTTCATGTGATGAAAATATATTTTTCTACATATAGGGTAAGGTAAGGTATTACTAAAAAATTGTGAAAGATAAGGTATTACTAAAAGTTACAAATTTCTGCAAGTACAATACATAATATTTTACATGATTTATCTTAGATTCTTCTAATGCAAGACATAAAACTTATTACTTTTATGCTTAGTAAGGATACTCTTGGTAAACGGTTCTTTTTAGAACAGAATAAGAAAAACTTTTCAAGAATAGGAAATACTTTAAAGGTAAAATCAATAAAAATGACTTAGAATTTTTTTTCTTTATTTATTAATTACACTGTTAGTTTCCGCTTAAAAATAAATTGTTGGAGAAGACATAATAATAATATGAAGATCAGGAATTCTTAATGACATGTCTTTATATAACGGCTATATTTTCCGATTCAACGAAAGTTGTTGCCCATGAACATTGTCTCAGGTTGTATAAAGACAGTGTTCTGCAAAATTGAGTTTCTTAAGATTCGTGGAAGAAAAGAGGGCGTAGGAGGGTAGGCGATGATTAGTTTGGTTTAGTTTAGTTAGATTAACGTCCTGTTGTAAAGCGAAATTTGGGCTATTTTTAGAAGACGATTTAAAGTATATCTAGAGGTCATAAGCTTTAATATAATATAAAATATGGGCTAGTAGTTTGGGTTGGATGATCAGTTCATTGGCTTTTCTTACTATTTTAAATATTTAAAAATTTTAACATGATAACACTTATAAGTTGTATTAAGTATAATCTCTAGGCTTTGACATGCATTATGGAAAAAGAAAAGGAAAAAAAGACCGTTTATACTACTACACAGAGTGACTATTGCATCTAGAAATATCCATATTTTTTAAATATTTCTTATTTTGTATTAAATGATTAAACAGATGGAGTTTTAAAATTAGATTTCTAATAAAAAATAAATCAAAGCTTAAATGTTATTCTTCACTAACTGTAGTGCATATTATTGCCTAAAACTATTTTTAATATCATTTCAAAAAGAAGAAATAAAGGTAATCTGTCATATTTTATTTCCGAGAACAATTTTTTTCTAAATTTAATAAAAATTTAAATTATTTTTTAGTATATTTTTCATTGTTTTATTTTCTAACTTTATACTAACTAATATTCCAACCATACTTGAAACCTTTTTTGTGTGCACTCTATACTTGCCACATAATTAAGAGAAAAGTTTAAAAATAAAATAAAGCGTTACGTATCCAGCTTAAAATGTTATCAAGCCTCAGTACTTCAGGACTAAAAGTCGAAAGCAGTATCAAAAAAATTAGTTTGCTTTCTTAAATTCGTGCCAAATGTTATTGACATATTTCAAGAAAAGTCAATTATAGGAAACATCTGTAAATAACATTCGCCCTAACATTCAATTACCATCATCAAGGCTATCTATTAGCTGGTGTTCACATCAAATGCCAATCTGTGCTGTTTTCTTTCCAATGTGGAACTGATCGTGGATAAATGCATAACCGTACTTATCACAGCTAAGGTTTCCGTATGTTACTTGTTGCATGTCATTGTTGGCGATGTTTAACATTTCTAACATTAACATTTAACATTAGTTAACATTTCATTACCACGAGATTTATGATAACTTATGAATCTGGAATACAATTTGTGGTTGGCATTTGATAAAAATATAAAAAGAACAAAAATATAAAATTATAATCAAATTATTTTAAATCAAAAATGAAATCTACAACGTTGGAAAGTTAATGACAAGTGTTTTTTGAAAATTGGAAAAAAACAGTTTTTTTTAAAGAAGTATAAAGCACAAATCTTTTAAATTAGAGGTTTATCAAAAGATTTATGTAAAATTTTTCAAATATCTTAACAAATATACTACTTATTTCTTCTTTCGACTGAAAAATAGTATGGACATTAAAATTTTGTCCGAACTGTAAAGCATTAAAGCAGTTACAGAATATTTCTGAATGAATTCTTAGATTATTTATTCTCAAGCATAGAAACTGCAGAAAATATTGAGAAATCACTATAACTTATATTTGTCAAAAATATTCATTAGATTTTAATTTATGAATTTTTTTCTTAAGAAAATTCAATGGAAAAAAAAGAATTTGCTAAAATAGCACTTAAAAAAGCGGGACAAAATTATTTTGAAATGGATTAAAAAAATGAAATCTATTATCGGAAGTTTCAAGTTATTATGTGAGAATATTATTTTTTAAGTTATTATTTGCTATCATTAAGTTATAATTAAATTAGTTAATGATAAATAAATTAAGGCAGTTCTTAAGAATTCAGAGAATATATAATTTGGAAATTGAGTTGTTATTTTAATTCGCGATAAATCCCCAAATGTGACAACCTTCAGAATTATTTTCTAACAACCCTTAGTTGAAAATATCCCTGAAACAACAATATTTATTGATTTAACAAATAATAGTTTAACTTGTTTAGTTTATTTTTAAAAACCGCTGCGGTAGTTAGGTAATAACACTGTGATTTTCAAGAGAAAAACAACAGCAGACGATTGATAATTCAAAAGATATACTGTGGAAGCCGACTCCAAAATAAAAACTACATTAGCAGACGATAGATATTTCAAAAGCTATACTGTGAAGGACGACTCCAAAATAATAATAATAAATGGGTTAAATAGGCAATTCTTTGTCTTCACACTTTGAGACTTCAACAATTTCATGCTTTCATAATTTGAAGTTCCAAAAACGGAAACCGAAAACAATACCATGCTCTCACATGCATCTCAATTTAAGATTATCTGTTTGGTTCGTAATTTGATAGTACTCTTTTAAAGTCTCATTGTATCAATTTCATGATATTTGACTTGCTTTCATGATTTTAAAAGATATCCTTTATTTATTTGATAGTGTCTTTCATAATCTGCGAAGAATACATCTATTCTCATTAATCTTTTATTCATCTAAAAGTAATCTTTAAGCTAATTAAAGATGAATTTCGATTAATACGTTTGAAATGATTAAAAGCAGATGTTTCTTAAATTTCATAACAAGATACAAAAAAAGCTTGAAAGCTTTAATTTTTGCAAGTACCGAGAATAATTATATTATTTTACCCAATTTTAAAATGATAACGTAACGAAATCACAAAGAATGTACTTACTAGACATTAAAACGTCTCTTAAATCCATATTGCTGATACAAATACTGAAAAACATTCTAAGTCCTAAAGAAATAACATTTGTCTGATTAATTTCGAATGTTTTTATTTGCAATCTACGTTCTTATTTTAAAAAGAGAAACATCAATTTTTTTTGTCTGTCAAACCCAGGATAATGTTACCAATTATAATTTCAAATGACTGAAATCTAAAACCAAAAAAATTAATCTAAAATGACGGAATTAAAGAAAAAATATCTGTCTACTTTCTATTAAAACTAACATTATCTGTTTAGACTGTTCTTTTTTATATAAAATGTAGGGCTAAAATAAAATTAATATTTAAAGCATAAAAAGAGTTTTGGCATACTTAGAATTAAATAAATTTTAAAATATTCTAAAAGCAAAATATTGGAATAAAATTTAAAATAGGAATTTGCTAATTCTTCTTAATTAGTTCCCAATAAATCAAATAAAACACCAAAATACAAGATTTCACCATACCAAAGAGAAAGTTCTCTAAATTGTTCTTAAGAGATTCATTATTTTTACTTATAATTTCTTCCTTTTCTTGAATATTTACTTTTGAAAAGAAAGATGGACCGTTTTAATTCTCCCTCCTAGGAATTCTAAGAGGAAAATGTTCTTGCATTAATCGTCTGCATGATCGATCACTTCAAAGTGATTCATTACACTGCAAAAGTTTTGAAAAGAAGTTGTGTGTGATTATCGTCTGCTTATCAAAAATAGGAAACTAAGCATTTTTTTTAAAATTTTATTTTGATAATTGGGCTGCTGGGTGAATTAGGAGGAAAATCTGTATTTTTGAAGAAAATGTTTTGCTCTCTTTTGGGAATAAATTTAAACACCTGGATTGAGTCTTTGTGTTAGTTAAACTGTAATAAAATATAATAGAAGTATTTAAGATATCAAGTAGAAAAATATTGAGGAGTACCTCAGTTTAAAAAATAGAACTGAACTTTCGTGATGTTAATTTTATTAATATCAATCTTATAACTTTTATTCAAATCAACATTGTTGAGCTTTTCTTCCACGTATCATTAAATAATCGCGATGTATTAAATTTTATACAGAAGAATTGATTTTATTTTAAGTCAATCGTCTGGAACCAGTTCGACGAAGTTGCCATTGGCAGATCTCTTTGCTTAGGGGTCCACAGTTAAGAAGCAGAGGGTTCCGAAGCCGAGACCTTAATGGTAAGGTCTCGGCTTCGGAACCGAATGGTTTCTGGTTCGAGTCTCGATTCCACCGAAGAGCTGTTGTGTGTGCGTGGTGCTCTTGCGCTTTAAATCCGTCAGGCCAAACGTCCTTCCACTGATGTGGTGTGGAGAGGGGAGTGTCAGTTCAGGTGTCATCTTCATCATCTGATCCTGGTACAAAATGACGAGGTCCGTCCAAAAATAGCCCTAGTGTTCCTTTACAACGGGACGTTAATATAACTAAACTAAACTAAACTTTGCGTATGCAGTTGAAGAGAATATTAGAAACAAGATATCTCAATATAGATATAAGCTTAAATAAACTAACAAACAAATAATAAATAAATATTTAAAGGAAAACGAATAATAAACGAATAAAATACCTCTTCTTCCCTAACTTTACAATAAGATGGATTTGAATCATTTTTGTATATTCAATCGCAATGAACTTATACATAATATATACTTATAGGAACCAAGATATATAGCATAAGATAAAGATATATAGAAATTTTTCTGCTTTTAAGTTAAGAACGTCACTGAAATCGATAGCAATCATGCGAAAATTTGGTTTAAATCTAGATCATACCTGGAGCGTTACTGCTGCAGAAGAAATAATTTTGGACATATCATCTGAAATTTAAAATAGCTGTTTTGTTTAATTAGGAATGATATAAAGAAAGATTATCTGTTTTACTACCGACAATGAATGCATTCACTAAAATTTTATCTATTCTAATATTATAAATGTGAAAGTTCGGATGTTTGTTTCTGTCATCAGAAAAAGCAAATGAATTTCTTGGCTGCCCGACTCGTAAGCTTCCAGCATAGAACTGGCCATATGAAAGACATGAATGTTCTAATTTAAATCCACACACTGGAAGTGATTGACCTTGTGCTTTGTTGATGGAATGTAAATCGAACGGGGATTTTTAGCCATTTAAAATCAAAAGGCATATTGATGGGAACAATGGGAATGCGTGGAAAGAGGCCAATTCCACCATTTGGCTTTGCATTAAGAATAGCTGCCTCGCTTCTTACCGCATTCATTTGGCCTTTTGATTCTGATGCACATAATCAGGTAGCAATAAATATTTGTAAAACTGAAACATTTTCAGTCAAGGATAAAGAATCTGGGCTGAGGACTTTCTCAAGGGTCACCTTCAGACAGGGATTCAAACCAAGGATTTTTCTGTGACGGTTATCTGACTTTCGTCAATAAATTGACCCCTCGTGATCAGAAAATTCCAGTATATTGAGGTTTTATCTGAACAAAATTAGAATAAATATTAGTAATAAATATTATATTCAAAGCCAAAGAACCAAAAAGAAAAATTTAATGAATCCAGTTGAGGATATTCACAAGGGTCACCCTCAAGCAAGGATTCAAGTAAAGAGTTGGTGAAGCTTAATCGAAATCGTTTGAAAGGCCCGGCACGCATAAGATAAGAACAAACAAAAATTCATTTTTATATTATTATCATCACAATACATACAGCTATAAACTGATTCATTTTGGAACTAATTATACGTTGAAATATTCTGTTTAATTTATCACAAATGAATGAAAAAAAAATTTGGAAAGAATTTCGGCATCTCTAAAAAGAAAATTTTAAAATTTGCATGCATCAAAAATAGTTTTAATTTAATAATATACTCTGGATTTACTAAAGTAAAATTCTGATGAACTTTTAATAAAAAACATTTTTAATCATGAACTAATCTAACTTAATTATCTAAGTAACCAATCTGATTTTGAGATTCTATTACATATATGAGCGCTAGGTTTAGCCCCAAGCAATGGCAACACGCATAGGAGTGACGTGATGGCGCTCGCTTTCCTCCGTAAAAAGGAGTTGTAACTTCATGTAATTCGAAGAAAGGAATGTTAAGGCGATGTTGTGACGCTTTAATTTATGTAAAAGGCACCCAGCTTTACTTTTTCATTATTTTAAATGTTGTGCCAGTACCTTTAATTATTAATTAAATAATATTTAAAAATATCCAATTCTCATCATTATTGGTTCTGAGATTAACTCCAAAAGCCACTATATAATAATGATAATGAATTTATATAATAATGAATTAAAATTGAAAAGAAAAGTATAACAAAAATAATAAAGATTATTATACTTTCTAAAATTGCTGATAGTAGTTTTCTAACATGCCTTTTAAAAACTATTGTGAAAATACATTTTTTTCCTGTAACGTGAGAAGCTTAAAAAAAAAAAGAATAGCATTCTGTGTACTAGAATGACTTCGCGATACTATTACATAGGTTCCTTGATTTAACCATCCACTTTTTAAACAAGTAGTTAATTTTTTTAGCTCTGCAAATTTACTTAGTATTTAAGACAAAAGAGAGCTCGGAAAAGACTAGAATTTGAAGCATTAGGGGAAAGTATCGAGTAATTTTTAAACTTAAACATTTCAGAAAAGAAAACTGAGTTTTAAACCAAGATAAATAAGAAAGTTTTTCTTTGGCTTAGCAGGAATTAATTCACTAAATTTTGTGGAGTGAAGAATTAAGTGTAGAATAAAATTCCACTTAAATATTTAAGGAAAAAATATTATTTCTATAACTAATCACTGATGTTTGATAATTTGAATTTAGCTTGAGATTTGAACATCATGGTTTAGAATTATGTAAAATTTTGAATGAATTTTTAAGAAAAGAAGTTTTCTTGATTACGAAAATATTCAGCAACATTTTTTTTCGAGGAATGTTACATAAGTTTGAACATCCTTTTTGATTTTCGTGAAGTGACAAAAGTGAATACATAATTTAATTCTTAAGATGAGGTAAAAATCGTTTTCTTTAGTTAATAATAATTTAATTTTTAAAACGAAGTAAAAATCGTTTTCTTTTGTTGATGTTAATTCAATTTTTAAAATGAAATAGAAATCGTTTTTTTTTTGCTAATAACTTAATTTTTAAGATATAGTAAAAGTCATTTTCTTTTGCTAATAATAATTTTATTCTTAAGATGAAGTAAAAATTATTTTATTTTGTTATTAATTATTTTTAAGATGAAGGGAAATTATTAATTAATTTTTAAGATGAAGTAAAGATCGTTTTCTTTTATTATTATTATCTCTAGTATAAATAAAAATTACGAATTCAATAATTAACTGCTAACGACTTGAAATGGAAAAACCAAATTTTATAATTCTTGAGGAATTTTTTAAATGAAATATTAAATTTATTGGATAATAGATCCATAGAAATATTTAAGTAAATTTTAATTTATAAATGCATTCTCAATATAACTATGGATTAAATGGAATAATAGATTACATTTTATTTTTTGTATATCTATGCTTTAAAATATGCATGCTAAAAGTTTTGGAGCAAATTTTCAAGAAAAAATTAAATTAATTCGTTGCAGAATCGTTTTATGAACTTTAGGCATTTCATAAATTTTTAATTTTAAAGCTTTCCTGAAAATGAATTGTAAAAAGAAGCATCATTTCTTTGAACTTTTAATGTATTCAAGACAATTTGCAATGAAAAATGCATAGCAGGCGGGAATTTCTAAGAAAAACTAAGCACAAATTGAACAGAAAAATAAAATAAAATAAAATAAAACCATTCTTTTTACAAAAATCTTGGGAACTCGAATTGTTTTTGATTTTTGTTTTCCCCTTTCTTGTTTCTTAGAAATGGACTCTTAATATTTTATTTCAATAGAATTTTTCTCTTGAAAATGGAATGAGTCATATGAGATGGATGAAAGTCATATGAGACGCTGCTGTTTAAATAAATAAATTTTTCAATTCCGGTGGCAACATTCTAGGAAAAAGAATAAATACCAAATTTTTCGAGAAAAATTTAGAAGCATTCTACAAAAGAGAATATCTTGTTTTGAAAATTTTTATCACAGTTTTTCACTGTGAATCATTTTAACCACATGCCATCTGATATATGAAATTAATTTTTCTCATCAGTTGTTAAATTTACTTTATCTTTTACTTTTTAAGAGTATTTTGTAGGGACAGATTAGAAAAAGTATATTTTTTCATAACTTTTTATATTTTCATTTGTTTTTAAAATGTTTAGCGTTTTATCTTTCAAAAAATATAAAGACAATTGAAAAAACAAATGTAATTTGTTTCGATAAAAATCATCAGATCAATATCGTGTGATGTTTTTAATCAAATTTTATAGTTTTATTTCATTTGTTTCAAATCAATTTTTTCAGATAATCAGAATATAAAAAATATAAATATTAAAAAATTAAAATACAATAAAATAAGAGTAAAAATATAAATGGAATATTAATTAAAAATAAGTGGAATTAACTAATGACATTTTGAAATTACGTACTTTTTTCCTATTATTTGAGATAAAAGATGTTTCTATAATTTTAAATTATATTTATAATTTTTATCATCTGATAAACTGGAAAATTTTTAAACTTCATTTGCTTGAATTTTGTGCAATATTAAAAGTATACAAACTCTAGCCATTTTGTATTCAATGTATAAGTAAACCAATAAGCAAGTAAGTCGTATGAATCTCAAAAATGCCAACCATTTACTAAATGTTTCTATAAAAATAATAAACGAACAAATAAAAAATAACAACAAAAATAAAAAATGATTAATCTTACATCCCTAAAAACATTTTTTTTTAAATATTAACTTAAAAAAACAACATTTGATTTCAAACTTTTGAAAAAGTTATTTTAAAACAACATTCTCGTGAAACCGGTCTTAGCAAAATATTAACTATAATAAATCAATGATTATAACTGAAGGAATTAATATTAAATCACAATCACTCTGTTTTATTGTTGAAATATAGAGAATATTTTACTTGCATAAATATAATAAAAATATAGTTTATTTCTGCAGTCATGGAAATGAATAATGCTACATATCAAAATACTTTATTTTTCTAACATAATCATTTGCAGACGATATTTCTCAAAACTAATATTAAGGGGCATTTTGCTTGGTGTTCATAATGAAATAATTGGCAGATAAAATTAAATCGTTTTATTTTAAATTAGTGATCTCTTTAAAAATCTATTGAGTAATATTTATGTTAAATAACTATTTGAAACCAGAAATTCTTTAATATTAAACTAATTTTGTGAACATTTTAGCATGCATGATTTTAGCATTTTGTGGAGCAAAAAAGTTATATAATACAATGATTATAAATTTTTTGAATTGTCAGCAATTTTTTTTTCAAAATTGGATTTGCTTTTACGTCGAAAGTCTTAAATTTTTGAAATCTGTTTTTTATATTTCTTGATTTTATGTTCAAGAGCATAAAGTTTATAGAATGTTTAAAATCAAATTAATTTTTTAAATTATAATAAAAATATTTTAAAGTAACTTTATTTTATAGTATAGTAATTTTATTACATAGTATACGCCTGCTGTGGATTAGTAATGCATAAAGAAGGATAGATGCTTTGAAAAAAAAGTAAAATAAGAGAATTGATTCAAGATAACGAAAGATAATTGCGACTGAAAAAAATCAAATCTAACGGGACAGTATACTCTGTGCTCCTCGAAAAGAGATTCCAGAGGTAAACCAGTAAGAAAAGATTCCAGTCAAGTATTACTTCGTGTTTTCCCTTGTTTAAAAAAATATCATACAAAGATTAATATTTAACTTTTTTTTATTCATCCAAGATAACTCGGAATAATAAACTAATTCTAAAACTAAATGTTTTCACTCCAATAAAAATTTAAAATTCCACTTAAAACCTATATATTTAGTTTTGTTTCATTTCCTTGTGTTAAGTAATAAATTTTTGTTTAAATGTGATGATTATTTACAATTTTTTTCCAAAAAAATGTGCAAGGGAAGCGGTTAAAAGCGTATCAATGTGCAATAATCAAAAACTGATAGTAAACACGTTTGCTTAAAAACAAATAAGATTTAAATGAACGCATTAAATTTCATAGATTTTAAAAATTCAAAAATTTGAACATGTGATGTCTGACCAAGTAAGAGTCTGACCAAGTAATGGAGTTCTCATGTTTTCAAAAAATAGCAAACGCTGAGCATTGAAATTTGGGCACTCTGACATAACACGTTGGACAGACATTTAACAGTGACATTGAGAACCTAAAGGTGGTTGCTCACCTCATAACAAGTGAAGGTGGGGGAATCTGTTGTTGTTGTTATGACACTTTAAAAGCTCACTGACGGAAAGCTGTCAGCGACTTAAACCTAAATTAGAGTTCTTTTTTTTCAGTAGCCCTAACTTGGCCCAAGAGTACAACTTAGCTACACCATGCTTCTTATTCGCTTGCACTACCCCTTTTTACAGAGGGCACATTAATACAACTCATAGACAGAACACAAAACAACAATGCCCCAATCGGGATGTCTATATCACGGGGAAGACATGCGACCCTAGTCTAGAACGTCGTCAATATGGATGACCTTAATTGCATTCTTTTTTAATTCCAAAGGCAATTATGATGACGCGTCATTGCTTAATACGGAAACGGGATGCAGTAACTTCTGGGAGTAAAGACCCCTGAGCACCCGGCGGCACAAGTCTGACTTGTAGCTCAAATGGAGGTTACACAAACAGAAAACCCATATTCACAGGTGGACTCATTCATTCACACATCTCATAGATAGAAAACAAGGTTTAGAACAACCATGCCAGAGCCATAACTCAAACCCGGAACGCCCAGATCACGGGAAGACTTGCTACCCTTAATCCAGGACGCCGGCTGGTGAATCTGGTTACCTCTGTACATGAAAGGATTAACACTGTGTCTGCCTTTCGATTCGGTATTGAAGACCATGGCTATACATGAGGTTAAATAGCATGCAGTTAATTACTAGTTTTATGATTTCACTGAGTTTGTCATTACAGATAATAGAAATTATGCTTTTGACGTTTATAAAATTAAAAAAAATTAATGCTAAAATACATCGATAGATGTAGTAGTAACAATTATAAAACATTTGATCTGCTTTATAAATGCTAATTAATATAAAATAATTCATCAAAAAAATTTAGAGAAAAAAAAAATTGTTCCCCTAACTCCATTTGAGCAATTTTTTCAGAACTAAACGATTGAGAACTAAAAGAAACATTATTATCATATTCCCCTAACTCAAGGTGAAAAAACTTTCAAAGTATAAAGCCTTTTTAAAAAGTAGATACTTAATAAAACGTAAAAATACTTTTAAAGTTTTCTCTGTAATAACCTATTCTCCTAACTCAAGGTGAGCAATTTTTCAGAACTAAACGATTCTGAACTAAAAGAAATTGTTCCCCAAACTCAAGGTGAGCAATTTTTTTCATCTTTTATAGAAATGCTTTATATCGATGGATTATTGCTAAAATACATCGATAGATGTACCTGTAAAAGATATAAAACATTTGATCTGCTTTATAAATGCTAATTAATATGAAATAGCATCAAAACAATTCGGAACTAAAAACATTGTTCCCCTAACTCAAGGTGAGCAATTTTATGTGAAAAAGGGAATAAGACCTTTATTTAAGAGTATACGAAAAAGTTTATCGGAGTCTACTCCGACAAGAAAAGAAATTCTTTTCAAGAACTATTATTTAAAGCAAAAACTTTGCAAACTGTAAAAAAAGAAAATTAGAAATTTAAAAAAATATTATTTCACGTATACCAAATATTTTTCACAATATGTTTACTTTATAGAACGAGATTTTATATTTTTTATACGAGATTTTCTATGTATATTTTTAACATATCATCCGCATTCGATAAGGGTTTACTATTCCTTCACAGGTAATAATATTTTACCAAAAGGAAATTTTCATTTCCAACATGATTCATTTCATTCCATTTCCAACACAACCACAACAATTCAAATGAAACATTCATTTCAATCGAGTGTTTTCTTTTAACAAATAAAATCATCAGCTTTATTATTTATTCATTTTTATCAGTAAAAATATGTACCTTTTATGTTTCTTTTTAAGTGTTCCGTATTTTATCTTTCTAAAGAAATAAAGATACTCAGAAAACGACAGTAATTTTTCTTGATAAAAAGTTTCTATCAACGGAGTGCCATCTTGTATCAGATTTTACAGTTTTTCCTTCATTGTTCTAAAACAATTCATTCAGATAAATACAAAAAGTTATATCAGTAAGGATTATTAAATGTTTACAATAAAGTAAGATAGGAATAAAAAATATAAAAGAAATATTATTTTTCTGGAAGGCTATACAACTTTTAAAATCGCGTGACATTCGTGTCTCGTGCCAAACGAAAAAATTCTGGTACGCAAAAAGGAAAGATTTTAATATAAATGAAATATTTTTTTTGAGAGATATACAATTTTTAAAATCTCGTATAATTTATATCTCGTGCCAAATGAAAAAAGCTTCGTTCGTAATTTTTGGCGTATTTCCACAGTTCGAAATTTATATTATATATATATATATATATATATATATACAGTCGATTCCGGTAATCGGACCACATCGGGAAGCGATCATTTTGGTCCTAATAACCGGATGGTCCGATAACACGAACATGCCCGAACACATAACAAGACAAGACGTGCAATACGTAGCATATTAAAATGTCATTATGACCTTTATTGTGTGGCACATGCGTATGGCGAACGTACAAACAAGAACTACTATTGCTTATGAACTTTATTCACAGAAAAATAAATTTACAAACAAATTCTTCGAAACTATCTACACGATACTCAGCATGTGAAACACAATAAAAAAACGTTCTTATCAAATTCCAGTCAACGTTTGAAGAACTTACTACCGAGTTGCCCGTTCCAAGAAACAAAGTTCTTGCTCAAATCTCGCTGGTTCTTTTCCCTTTCGGACTACCTGCTGATCACAGGCGACTTGAGGCTTCTTTTTCATCTTCCCTGCCACGTTCTTTGGTCCGTTTAAACGGAATTTTGGTCCAAATAAGCGAATAATATTAGGCTTTTGTACATAGGATTTGTTTTAAGATTCGGTCCGATTACCCGGTGGTCCAATTAACCGGATTCGACTATATATATATATATATATATAATGTAATTCTAATTTCGAATTTTTTTTTTAAATCAGCACATATTAATTTCATTCTAAAATATTCTTTTATTTCCAGATCCCATTCAGCTTTTCCTATTTAAGTAATTTAACAGAAGTTTTTAAAAATAGGTTCAAATCGGCAGTTCACACGCTCCGAGTTATCAAGAAATCTACAAAATTGATATAGAGATACACTTCAAATTGCATCTGTATAACTCGAGACGTTTGTCATGCTATTGTGGTCACAGCTTGCAGGCATAGTTCCAAAAATGTGTCTTTTTTTGGAGTTAGATTAGAAATGTGGGAGAAATACACTTTCCCCAACGGGAATTGCACCCGGGCCTCCTGGGTGAGAGTCAGGTATCTCAACCATTAGATTATGCCCGATATTTTGGGGTGGCATAGCCTGGATGTAGGGCGTTGTATTCGCAGTCTTTGGGTTGTGAGTTCAAACTCCACTTGCTGTGTGGGGTGGCTGGTGCGCATATAAATCCGTAGTGGTCACAAATTCCTCCATGTCGAGAGTGATACCACTGGTGGGTACTGGTTCAGAGGTGATCGTTCTCTGATTCAGGTCTATATTACGATCCGTGGATTAAATGTATGAATGAAGTCCGCACAGTAAAAAGTACTGTAATGCACGAGTACCTAAGACATAGATGACTTACTTCTAGATGGCGCTACTGAAAACAAAGGACACTGTCTTGGCTTAAAATCGCTGACTTTGTCAGAGACCTTGTCTTTAACAAGCGTCATAATGAAAAACAACAGAAGTGTGGAGGCTCATCATAATCTCGAGTTCGATTCTATTTTCTTTTCGATTATAATAAATTCTGGTACTTTTCATTATACGGGAGCAAGATGTCGCCAATGCGAGCCAAACGCGAGTTAAATCGCCAAGCGAAGCGAATGGCAAAATAAATGCTCCCAATGTGTACAAAAGGCGAACAAGTTACTAATTACAGAAATTGTGAAAACGTGCTTGAACGTGAAATTAGACGTAATTTTCCATTTTTGAGGACTTTTCACTTTTTTCGACTAACGATTATTTAGCAACTTTTTGGCGATTTTTTCGCTGCGCCCACAAAACGGAAAAGTAACTTTTTTATGTTTATTTTTTTTTGTAAGACAAAGTATAATAATAAGTAAACATGTCAAAGTAAATATTTGACATGAATACACTAATTTAATAAAGGTCTTAAAAGAAAGAAGTAGATATATTTACTTTTATTTTATTTCATTTTAGTTTAATTCATAATTAAATATTAAACATTCCTTTTTCTTCTCGAAATTATTTCCAGGTGGCGCCACTTGTGCAGAAGTAAGTCAATCGCTTATTTAACAATTAAGATTCGAAAATATTAAAGTACTGTTATAACACCACAACATGCGAAAAAGAGATTTATCGAAGTGAAACAAACAATAAATTGAAATTTTAACTTCAGAAATAGCTACTTCCTTCAAGAGAATAAAATTTCTAATAAGTCTTCATCCTGTCAAACGAATAAAAGAATTTATATGCATATATGTATAAAATCCGCCATTTTCATAAAACTAAGATAATTATTCAAAGCATATTTCTTTTAAAACAATTAACGGTTATAATGAATCACTTTCAAACAATCAATCAAGCAGAAGACGAAAGCAAGAATATCTTCCCCCGAGAATTTCTTAAGAATTAAATTTCTTCTTCTTTTTCAAAAGTACTCAGCTCTTAGACTAAGAAGAAAATTAATAATAAAAATTTTGAATCCTTTAGGAACAAAGAGAAAATTTTCTCTTGTACGTAAAGAATTCGTTTAATTTATGTTTTATATGATATAATGAACAGCTTTTAGGATTGATGTACGAATATTTCTTTGTTTGCTCTTATATTTTGATGAATCAAAAGAATTTTAATATCATTAATTAAATTTAATGTATGTAAAAGTTTTCCCTACTGAGAGGAAATAAGAATTACTTTATATCCATTTTCTTGGAAAAATGAATTTATCGATAATAACAATAGATGATGTAAATTTGAATAAACGAAATGATTAAAAATTTTAATTTCATTTTCCCTAGTTTTTTAGTTATTATTTATTTAAAATCTAATTTTTAAAAAAGAGTTTAATCTTAATTTATTTACATTTTAAAGTAATCGTAAAATAACCAATTCATGTTCACCTAAGAAACCAAAGTATAAAAATTCATAATAATATAAATATTATTTAAATAATATTTTTTGTATAATATTTAATATTTATGCGTTATAATTTAATTATATAACCATATATTTATATTTAATTGCTGTACATAATTTTAAAATCTTTATAAAGTATTTAACAACTTAATGATAGTACCTTATTAATCATTTTTAATCATCAACAATTCATCGTTATACTATGTGATTCCACTTAAAAACTGATTTTTTCTTAAAAAAATGTTAAAATTTTTAAAATTTTTAATATTTATATCATCTTACCTATAAACTATTTTTTGTTTATTTTTGAGTAGTGAGTTTTTCAAGCTTAAATAACTTAAGATCTTAAGCTTAAATAGCTTAAATAACTTAAAACTAAATAAACAAGCTTAAAATTATATTTCTTAGACATTTCTGCTGTATTCTATGAATTTCTTTTTAAAGTCATGCCTAGGTTAAAGTGATTTATTTGTATTAGAGTGTATTTTTAACTGTAACCTTTATGTATTACTGTTACATATTTCTTTTATGTATTTATGAAAACCTTGGATTTTATGTAGTCTAATGGTTAAAAATTGTTCTGACTTTCTATTTCTTAAAAGGACTGCTACTTTTTCCCAATCAATTTTTCAAAATTCAAAACTTGATAGAACATTTTACAATGAATTTAAAAATTCATGACTCTCATTAAAATTTCTCACCTACTTTATGTGGTTGTTTGACCAAAATTTAATTGCTCAAAGAATCTTTTAAAGGTTTCTCTCAGTCAAGCTTTACAATCATTCAGACTGATTAAAATTGTGTTAATTATCAAGAAAATCCTCTAATTTCAGGTTTAACAACCAAGCAATAGAGTAATTTACAGTAAACCATAAATGTAAATCGTATAAAGTTATTTCATAAATTTGAAAACAAAATAATAAATAATTCTTAATTTAATAACAAATTTTAAATTTTTAAACTAAAATTCAGGAACTGAAAGAAATATTGGAAAACTAACGACTATTCAGTTTTTTTTATTAATATGTATTGCAGTCTTATAGAAGATATTTTTAAAAAATCGAATTGAAAAAAAGGAATGGTTTATTTAAATATTTATTATATGTTTCAAGAACTTTTAAATGGAAATTTTCCTTAATTTTCAGAACGTAAATTTAATTAATGATTAAAGGCAAAAAATTTGCTTGGTACTCTAGAACCAAAAAATATTAAATGAACTGAATGAATTTTTAAAGTCTAATTATACTTAAAATTGTTAGGACAAGAAAATTTAATTTCTAACATCTTTACTTTGAATTAGATGCAATTAATAATATTTGTTATGTCGTAGGAAACACTTTTAAATTACAACAGATAAATATATATATAAATTGCGATAAATTAATTTACGAAATGCTTTAATATTACTTACAAATTAATTTTTATCACCACTTATTTTATTGAAATTCGTATTTTTATATAAAAAAAATTTAATGAATTTTTAATTTCAGAAATAGTTTTGATTACGAATGCATTGAAATACTTAAATATCAAATGTTATTTTTATTTTCAAGGCTTTAAATAAATAAATAAAAACCTGTTTGATTTTTTTTGAAGAATGAATAAATAAAATTCAGTTATTTAAAAAAACCATTTCCAAACAAACACATTTTTAGCATTTTTTTAGTTAAAAGAAATTTGAAAACATTTTCAGAGAAATCGCATTATTATTATTTTAAATTATGTTGCGCAAGTAAATAAATTAAAGTCTGAAGTGTTTGCCCTTCCTGGGTCAATGTTATAAATGTGTATACATAATTTCTGCCAATTCAATGTTTTACTTCTAAGATACAGGGTGCGCCAGAGAAACTCATATACTTAAAAAGTCAATAAAAACAAAACTACTTCAGTTATTGTTTTAATTCTTTTTTTATTTGAGAGTACATATCCCAATTTTTGTCATACAGTTTAGAAATTGACATCGGTAAAATAGCGACCCCTATTGCGCATACACTAATTAAGTCCATTTTTGAAGTTTGTGTCCACTTTTTGCAGCATATCAATCGGTATGTTGGCAATGGCGTCGCGAATGTTGTTCTTGAGATGAGCCATTTTCCAAGGTCGAACGACATAAACCAGGAATTTCAAAGTGAGCCTCGTCACTTGAAAAAAATGACCTCGTCTTCAGGCAGGTTGTCAAGAAGCATTTCACATGCATTTTGACGGGCAACAAAATCACGTTCAGTTAATTCTTGCAAAATAGCCTATTTATAGGGATGAAATTGAAGGTCTTGATGGAGAATTCGTCGAAGAGTGAGAAATTCCCAGAGCAGCTAGGTGTTTGCGAGCCGAAAGCAGAATTGACTGCCGCACTCTTTCGACATTTTCCGGAGTTTTGGTAGTCCGTTGATGTCCATTTCTGGGTTCAACGACACTCCCGAAATGAGTTAAACCACGACAGAATAGAATTACGGTCAGGAACGGGTCAGTGAGGAGAAATTTCAAAGCGAGCGCAGAAGGCACATTGCATAGCAACAAGTGAACGACCGTTAGAAAAGGAGCTCTCGATAGCGAAGACGCACTGTGCTCTAGACCAGAGCATGATGGCAACTGACTAGAGAGAGAAACAAACTTGGGGACTTCCACCTCCAGTAGCGCTACCTATCACTAAATAAGTAAGTTCAAATAAATAAGTTTTTCCGACGCACCCTGTACTTTTATGAATGAAATAAGTATTTTAAAAATTGGTATTAAGTAATTCCCAAGTGTAAAGAACAATTCAAGCTTTTTTAATTTTCCAGGAAATTTATAAAACATGTCTTATTTTCCAGGAGATCTTATAAAACATGTATTATTTTCACAAATGTTTAAAAATTTCCTATTACATGACGTATTTAGTACGTAAATGGATATTTTTTTTAGGAATTCGAGCAACAATTTTTTTAATCCCAGTATAAAGAGGCACAATAAATAAAATGAAAAACTTTTCTTATTATAAATATTCGAAAATATATAAATATTTTCGTTCCGTATTTCTTGGAATGTATCATTAAATTTCTTAAAATGAAACAATTTTTTTTTTTAATTTTTTACTTCAAGGAAAAAATTTTTACAGAAAAAAAAATTGCTAATTGCAACATGAATACAAAATTCTCCTTAGTTGCTGCCGATATTTAAAAAGAAAGAATGATGCCGTAGATAATTAAGAATAGCTGAAACATATCCTATGTAGCAGCACTGAGTTGGCTCATTTATAATTTCATTATTCTTCTCTAAAGGTTATAACTTATGATATTCCTAACTACTCATATTCATACTGCGTTTATAAAACTATAATCAATTATCAAAAAATTAAAACTTTATTTTTAATTTTATTTAAAATTTTGAAATGATATTTGATTGACAATTAAAAGATTGTCTTCTGCTACTACAAAGCCAAACATTCTGTTATTTAATTTAAATAAAAAAATGTATTAATATAAAAAATATTAAATAATTAATCAAGGGTAACCCAAATTTAATAAAAGTATATTAAATCGATTTTTATTTTTGCTCATACGTACTCTTTAAGGATTTGTTTTAAATTTCTTCAGGTTACCATCAGTTAATATAATATGGGGAATTCTTAACATAATACAACAGAGTGAATATGATCTAAAAACTAACATTACTACATGAAAAACCCTTGTGAAAGCAAATTATTGAGAATGCATAAAAAGCAATGTATTGTCTATTAAAATATCATTTTTTAATGAAGTTTACAAGATTTACAGTTCCAGGTAGTGTATAAAATTCAATTCATTTCCGCTTTGAAGATTAATGCCTTTTCTAACGATTTCAATTCAAAAGTGTAAACAATTTATCACAGTCCATGCTATTCGGTAGCCTTATTGACTTTTAAATATTCTTCTCAAAATTACTGTAACTTTAGTTGTCCAACATCTATCTGGCCATATCAATTATACTATAATTCTCTTTCAAACTAATTATTAAATAATATTTTTGGTTAACTTTTCAAATATTGGTAATTTCTTTCTGAAATGATAAAATGTTAAATGTGTTGCCAATTAAATCTTTTTTTTTTGTTTTGAAATCTTAAAAGAGAATTCTTGAGTACTTCAAAGAGTAAGGATTAGATGAAACTAATGAAAGTATATTTAGTTTGTTAAAGTTCCCATAATAATTTTTGATTGGTTATAATACGTAAGTTGTTTCAAAAAATTAAATTTTCTTTTGTTTTAAAGGCACCATTTATTTAAATGACATCTTCTATTAAACGTTATCTCTTTGTTATATATATATATATATATATATTAACACACACACACACACACACACACACTCACACATACATATACTCACACATACGCAATGCAAAGCACAGTTTTTAAGGATTTTTTTTTATATTCCTACAATTTTTTTTTTAAATTATGAAGAATTATTTCTTTTTGTAGTGCATTTTGGGTTGTTGATTGGGGATAGTCAGGACCCGTCTTAGTTCAGTTGGGGCCCGGGGCAAAAAGTTGTTTGGTGGCCCTTTCTGCTTTACTATTCCAGTAATGAAGTACCGTAAATGGAACTTATCTATGGTGTTTTTGGATTTGGGGGTCTCCTCTGATGTGAGGGAACGGGGCAAATGCCCCATATGCTCCTGCCTTAGTCATGCCCAGGGCATAGTGATTACGCTAATTAAGTGCTAGTTATGGGAAATGGCAACACTGAAACTGAATTAAAGGAAGACTGAAATTGACGGAATTAAAATAATATAGTCAGAAAAGAAAACAAAATATTCACATACACGTAGAAAAGAAATTTAAAAAAAAGTATGTAATAGAGGAAAATCAAGGTCAAAGGTTGTGGAAGAATTCCAGAAATGCGTTCATCTTACCTCTTCTCTCCCCTTAATGAGATAGAATCGTGAAAAAGTACATTGAAATGAACAGTAACATAAAAGCCTTCTTTGCTAAAAAAGTAAATTTTGACTGTACTAAGAGCATTAATACTTTTGTGGTTATTTTATTTATATCAGAAAAATTGAATATATCTTGCATTTTAAATACGCATATAGAACGAAAATATGAGCAAACGATTAAAGGAAAAAACAATAGACATGGTATTATCTTTTATCAAATTAAATAATATTATCATATTTTTAGAGTCAATTTATATAAAAACAGAGCAAAGATCTATATTTAATACATCAAACAAAAATATGATAACAATAATTCATGAATGTGCCATCGATATATTTTGAGATAACTAAAGCTATTATTTAAAATTTTATAATTGTTCTCTATCGTGATTATTACTGATTATTATTTTTGTACTTTAAACTTGTTGGTAAAATCAGTTTCTGAAATAAGTTAACAAAAGTATTAAATATTTATTTTCCTTCATTTTAAGAAGCAAAAAAATATTGAAATTATATTTCTGCTAATAAACAAATTAATAATTTCAATGTTCTTTCCTCTACATGATGAAATAAAATAAAGGTTTCATATTTTTTTAAAAAGTTTATACTACTTATGAAAAAGAATATTCAGATGAATAAAACGAAAACGTAAAACTGCAAACGATTTTAATTTGTTCTTTAAGTAAAAAAAATATATCGATCAAAGATTTATTTGTTTTGTTAGACATCAATTAAGTATTGATGTCCAATTCTTATTGATATTCAGTATTTTAGATATGTATTTAATATCGATTGAAATTATCAATGAAAAAAAATAATTCGGATTAATAAAGCAAAAATGCAAAACGGCAAACGATTTTAATTTGTTCTTTAAGTAAAAAAAAATATATCGATCAAAAATTTAGTTGATCGATGTATTTCTGTAACTATCAATTAAATATACTTTCAGTATTGATGTCCAGTACATACTTAATACTTTAGAAATGCATTCAATATCGATTGAAATTACCTATGAAAAAGAGAATTCAAACTAATAAAATGAAAATGCAAAACGGCAAACGGTTTTAATTTGAGTACAGTCAGTTAAAGAAATACAATAAACTAATAACTAGATAAAATTATAGAAAATATTAGAAAATAAGACTATATTTTAAATTTTTTTAAAACAAATATTTAAATAAAAAAAACTTTTTTTGAAAATTATTCATCTAATTTCTTAGCAATATTTAAGAAGCAAATAGATTTTCTTATCTGTTAACTTTGTAATTAATTGTTATCTGCATTTAAAATTGGCAGAAAAGATAAGAAACTTATTTCAAATTTTCTATTTGAAATTTTACTAAGCTCTCTTTAAGGCCATGGCTTCCTACCAAATTCATCAATTCTTGCATCAAATTACGTAGTCTGACCTAAGTTCTGACAAATTTTGCTATTAGACAGAAAATTATATGTTTCGGTTGCTTTCCTCACGCAAAATTACATGTATTGATTTGTCACTTAAAAATTAATTAACTAAATCAATTAATTAAATACAAGAAATTTATCTAATTAGCTAAATGAGACACTTCTTTCAAGTTACAATTCTAAAAATATTTTAATATACTACAATTAGAAAAAATCTGCCTTCTGAAAGGTTAAGTTATCGAACATAAGACATCTTTTAACAAAAATTACTAGACAGAAATTTAGTTCCTTATTTCAAGCAAAATGAAATATCTTTATTTGTAACTTAATTATTAATTAATCAAATTAATTAATTATAAAAAGAAACACATTTAATAAGCTAAATGAGTTATTTTTTTAAAAATCAAAGTCATAGAAATATTTTAGTATACCATGGAAAAGTATACTAGAAATATTAGCCATTTAAAGGTCAAATTATCGAACATAAGACATATTTAAAAATTATCGAACACAAGACATTACTAGAAAAAATTAGCCGACGTCCTGGCATAGGGGTAGGCGTCTTCTTAGTGATCTGGGCTTCCCGAGTTTGAGTCCCTATTCGGGCATTGTTCTTCTTCTGTGTTCATTCGGTTAGGTGTGTGAATGAGGCCCCCTCTAAAAAGAGGCCGTGCAAGCGAATGTGATGCATGAAGTACGTACTCTTGGCCCTAATGAGCGATATAAAAAAATAAGAGACGAGACGCTCACTTGACTTAAATTACTGACAGATATTGTCAGCGGGCTTGTAAAATACCGGGTCACAATACAACAGAAATTTATCTAAAACTAAATGAGTCCCTTTTTTCAAGCCAGTCACAATCCCAAAAATATTTTAATATACCCATGACTAGGCCCTTTAAGGCCCTTTTAAAGGGTTGAAATATGACACGCAAGACATATTTTTTGCAAAA
The DNA here is from genome assembly GCA_026543055.1 of Argiope trifasciata. Lineage (NCBI taxonomy): Eukaryota > Metazoa > Arthropoda > Arachnida > Araneae > Araneidae > Argiope > Argiope trifasciata. The sequence goes on from JAPMOQ010041253.1 coordinate 660,119, forward strand.
ATTATGATTCTAATTAATATAGACTAAAAACTCATGGGCCATATTTTCAATTCTAACATAAGCTATTACGCACGTCGAACACTTTAAAAGACCATCTTGCTTATTAACATTACCATCATGTCACTAATTAACTTCTAAATGCATCATAAGCAGTTTAATTAACTTATCTACATAACAATGTTCCAGAAACATTATCTGTACAATGAGTGTGACAAGAAGCGTGAATTGTCATTCGCTGAATGTGTTAGTTTGCTTTAGTGAATGACTGCCCTTTAGCAAAACGGAAGCCCACTTACGATTTAATGTTGCACTTAAAGAAAGGCATGAAATAGCACATTGTTAAGAATTAATGCTTCTTTTGTAAAGAGAGTTGTTATTCGTTGAAAATGATGGGTATTTCGACCTCAAGGATCATTGGATATAATGGACTAAAAAGGGAGTTTACTGACCATGAAAGTGAAGTGCTTAGGGTGGTAAAAATTCGTCTGTTTGTTTTAGATAAATTATTCTAAGAAATTGCAAGCTAGTATTTATTGTCAGGTAAGTTATTGAATTTGGAAGGAATGATGTGTTTTAGATGAAAATGAGATACAGTGCAGATTTTTATTTTAAATGTTTGGATAATATTTTTTAAACATATAAAATAAAAAATAATAATCTTCATAATAACGCACCCCAGATTATTTAATATGAAGATTAATAATAATAATTCTAATTCTAATAATTCTATTTAATAATTCTAATTAATTTAACAACTCTCTCTCAACTCGATTACTACCGCTTACTATTGATTATTGTTATCTTTATCTCTCGGCATTTTGTAACTTCCGTTATAAGACTAAGAACCATTTCGAAGAATATTGTATCTTCTCTCCGAAGAGATGTGTCACCAAAATTCCAGTAGTTTCAGGAATTCTCGTTTTTGTTGAAGAGTCATGATGTAGCCGTCAAGGACAAAAGATTACAAATCATTCAGCACTGGTCAGTGACCAAGCATCCATTCAACATTCATGAGATCTATCGGTAAAACAAACACTAGTTCTGAAAAAAAGTAAACAGGGAAACAGTATTGTAAATTATTAATAATTTCTGTCTATAAATATAAATATTACTTTGCTTATTACTTTCTAGTATGTTTTTTTTAATTTTCCTTTTCATAGTCTTTTAACCTTTAATTATTAATTGTACACGATTTGAAGTGCTTGCTATATTTGCTTCATAATTCTGTTGTAATTTTATAATGCACGAGGGGCAATTAATAGTAAAGAAATTTAAGCATAGAAAGAGAATTTAAGCAAATTTTAGCATATTGTTATAATAATAAATAAAACATAATTGTCTTTAGTGGTGCAGAAATCTATTGAAATGCGTTTAAGTATCTTTTAGACAAAATAGATGCGGCATTGATTTTGGAAACCGTCCTCGATTAAATTTTAGAGAAAAAAAATTCTTTCGATGGTACTCATTGACGGCATTTTTAAAAGATGTAAAAGTGATTGGCATTTAGAGCTCTCATTAGCGAAAAGAAAATTTTTTTTGTTAAAATGTGCTGTTTGCATCTGTTGCATTTCAAATGACTTGAAGTGAAATTTAAATTAATTTCCACTCCACAAACGTTCTCATTATAACTTATACAAGTTTATCTCCGAAACTTTTAAAGATTTATGGAAGATACTAAGCAGTAAATTCTCTTTCATGGTATAAACTAATGAATATAACATTTTAAAGTTTTTATTTAATTTTTAGCTAACATTTCATTAATAAACATGTGCATGGGACATATTTAATAAACATATGTATTTTAATAATTATACTTCTAAAATTCTTGAATAAATAGCACTTGCGAGTGCATTTTTAAATTCCTAAAAGGAGAAAAAATATTTGAAATTTTTATGTTTAAATTATCGTTTCTAAATTGCTGGGTTCCTAACTAAGATTAATTAATCAACATTTTTCCATGACTTCATTTACAATTTTAATTGCATTTTCCTTTTAAAAGATCAAAGTACAGAGAACATATTTTTAAGAACCGGGATGTTCATAGCAAAGAAAATCTCTAAAATTTATTATAAATAAAATCATTGCCGTTAAATTGTATTAAAAATTATTAAATTATTCATTGCTTTTAAATATTGTATTTGATGTAAAATTTAGACTCTATAAAGAGAATAATCTGTTTTTACTAGAAGGAGTTTTATCTATGAAATTTGAAATTAAAAAAAAAAAAACACTTTGAGAAAAAATTAAAAATGCTCTCACTTCTTTTTCATAGAATTATTCATCAATTTCTTAATATATTCCGAAAGTTAATTTATGAAATTTCAAATTTACCCATATCGTAGATGTAAGAATTACAATGTCCACCCTTTTATGAGACTAAAATAGAAAAATTAATTCGGTGAAAATACAAATTGCCTCGGTTTCCTTAACAGCTTTAATAATTATTTCAACTAAATAGAATTTGCTGTTCTTAAAGGAATTTACAACGACAATTATCAGTATCCCCTGGCAAATTGAGTCCAACATCTTGTTTATTTCCTTTAAAAAAGAAAATAGTTCCATGTTATATATTGTAAAAGATTTCTTATACGTCGTTGAATTCGTTTATGTGTAGTGGTGTTATGGCGTGAAAATAACACAATCAGCAGACCTGTAGTAGAAAAACGACGATGACTTTTATTTACTCAAAAACAATACATCACAAAGACGACACTTATTTACTACCGAAGTGAGCACATAGCAGCCTACAACAAAGATAGTAGCCCACAAGTAGTAACAACGTCCGTAGCACACAAAGCGGTCAGACAAGATCCAGCATTAGAGCAGACTCTCAGAGTCTTGGTCTACAGACTGCTGTAACACTTTCTTCATCTCTCGCTTAGCTGTATAATTACCACAAGACTGGTTACAGTACTCAACGTTGCTTCTTCAATAGACAACAAGGCTCTCAGCTCAGTTTAGCCCTAGCTTACTTGGGCCGCTGTTACGCTATCTTCTCAAAGACTTGCTATTTGTCGTCGATTCCGACTACTAATGCTGGTAGCTCAAGACTACCGTATTTTTATAGTTCCCAAGAGGTGGAGCTATTATCCATTTTGTAGCCAAAGTCGACAAATTATCGCCAAGCTCTGGGATCACCAATGCGTCATCTGGCAGCATTCAATACAAATTACTGCAAATCATTCTCACCGGTGATAGAGCCAACTATGCTGGGAAGCAGCAGTACAGATTCGTAATGATATCTATGTGTTTTATAAAAATATTGCCTTTTATTCGTTTTGTGTATAGTAGGTAGCGAGTCATCTGACCCATAATATTTGAGGATTGGAAACTTCGAGAATTTTAACGATCCTTTCATTAGGAAATGAGATACGTCTGATTGGTTCAGAAGCTTCTATGCCCTCCCTCCAAAGCTTTAAAAAAGGCTGGGACTCCCAAATTGCAAGTCGAGGTGAATTGGAATCGGTAAGTGGTGTCAATCATCCACTGGCATCGAGTCATGTAAGAAACATTGAGTCGGCAGCCATTTGTACAACTAAAGTGAGGATACAGTGGTTTTCAGCAACTTGGAACGACCCAAGGGGGCATATATTGAATCTATGAAGATTCCCTTTCTTACTGAATTCGGCCTGTCCACTGTTACTATTACTGTTTAACACTTCTAAGCGACTGTTTGCTGTTGTGTGCTGTCCTGTGTTCGAGTCGGCTGTATATATTTGTCGTCTCTGTGTTAGTGTCTTCGTGTTAAATAAACGTTGTCATTCTACAGAGGCCAGCTGATTGTGTTCTCCCACCATACACCAATTATAAACGAACCCGGCGGTGATCAGTAACAATACTGAATTCAAGATGTTTTAATTTAATAATTTCATATTTGAAAATACCATTGAAATTCCACAAATATTTTGAAGACAAACATAAAAGTACTCTTAGAGTTACTATAACTAAATTGCATTATAAATAAAGTAACTGTATTATAATGTAGAATCTAATTCTTATAATAATCTAATTGCTTCAGATTCCTGAAAGATTTGTTTATATTTTTTAAAGAAAAAAATTTTATTAAATAACCAATAAATTATCTTAAGAAGAGCAAAACTCTCTTTTCACGAACACATTGAGACAATACCTTTCGTTTTTCACATTGAAATCACCCATACTGAAATCTTTTAAATGCAATATTTTAATAGAGGCAATGATCCAGGTTCAGACTCCTGGAGGATCTATATAAAATTTTTTAAGAGCAAAATTTTCCTAAAGTTTTTTTGATTAATAGTTCAGTAAAGAGGGATGTTCCGCATTTCATAAATATATTTATTTAATTCCAGTTCACATTGCCTATACTAAAACCTTTTTAATTCAAAAAAGTTCCAATATATGCATGCTTGGAAGATAAGTATATGATATTTTAGAGCAAAATGTTCTTAAGTTTCTCTTAAAAGTAGTATAATAAATGGTCCAAATTCAGATTCAATGATCTAGATACAGATTCCTGGAGGATTAAAATATTATTTTTAAGAGAAAAATACTCTTAAAAAACTAATTGATTAGTAATTCAATAAAGAAGGATACTATTTTTCACAAACACATTCAAACTTACAATATTCTACCCACTTTATATTGCCTATACTGGAACCTTTTTAATTAAAAAAAAGCTTTCAACATATACAATAGTCCAAGTTCAGATTCTAATAAGATACGCATATGGTATTTAAGAGCAAAATGTTCTTATATTCTTAAAACTGGACAGTATAGTCAATGGTCCAGAGACAGAATCCTGGAGGATATATATATTGTATATAAGATAAAAATGTATTTAAGTTTCTCTTAAAAATAGTATAGGCAATGACCCACGTTCAGATTCAATAATCCAGGTACAGAATCCAGGAGGATCAACATATGATTTTTAAGAGCAAAATTTCTGAAAAAGATGATTGATTAATAATTCTGTAAAGAGAAATGTTCTTTTTTCGTGAACACTTTCAAACTTGCAATATTATTTTCACTTTACATTGCCTATAGTGAAATTTTTTTAATTAAAAAAATTTCACTATAGGCAATGGTTCAGATTCAGATTCCTGGATGATCGATGCAAGGTTTTTAACACGCTCACTACCACTACCAACGCCTGATATTAGGACCATCTATCTAATTAGATGACCCCATTTTTGCTATCTTTTAACTGTAGTTGAGAAGGTGTCACCTAATAGCATAGATGGTTTGGTACAATTATATATTATTTGTAATGCACAGACGCGTTTGTAGCAGTCGATGTGTTAAGAGAAAAATATTATTTAAATACCGATCAATTATTGGGTCGTTCGGAAAGTCATTTCATATTTTTGTGTCAAAATGAAAAGAAATTTTCGTTTAATGAATAAATTATTTATTAAATTATAAAATTGCCATTCTGGTCTAATACCTTTTGGTAGTAACATGATTACACGCTCATAAAAGTTTTGGTCTTTGCTGTAAAAAAACTGATCGAGGTGGTTTTTGGCCTCCTCATTTGAAGGAAAAATTTTGCAAATCAGTTCTGGTACTGATGTACTGTTAACACATCTTCTCCACACATATTGGCTAATTTATTTCTGGCTTGACAGCATTTTTACCTTTTATATAGCAAAAAAGAAAAAAATGACGAAAATGCTGTTTATTGCTCTCCATATTTAAAAGGGCACCATCCAAAAACTACTGCGAAGAATCAGCTGCACTTTTTCACACTCAAGCCTTGCTATATCAGCTCTTAAAACATAAAATGATTTTGCGGTTTAAGTATGAAATTGGGTGCGAAAAATGCAATTAAATCCTTTGTCAGGAAAAAACGAAATTACTTTCCGAACAACCTAATAGTAATTAAGTAAAGTGAGATGTTCATATTTTGCGAATACTTTCAGACTTGCAAAAATACTCTTTTCCTTTTACATTGCTTTTAGTGAAAAACTTTATTTCAAAAATGTAAGTCAGCATATTACAAAGCTCATTAAAATTTTCTGTTATGAAATATTTCTAAAATTTCCTTCTGGGCCCTTTGATAACAAGAAACATAATAAAATACATATTCTATTTCTCAACATAAATTTACTCAGGACAGAAATCTCATATAACTTATCAGGAGTTGAAATGACTAATGCTTTTACTTACAAAGCAAGATATCCTTTTAAAATAATCTCATTTATATTGCAAGTAGCGAAAATGACAACAACAATAACAGCAAGAAAAATTCTAAGCTAAAATGCAACGTAGATACAAAAAAGAGTTATCTCCATCTACTTTTGTAGGAGAAGAAAAAAAAAAAATCCAAGCTATGTAAACAATTTTGAAAAGTTGTTGGAAAAGCAATTTTTTTTGTTGCTCTTCAATTGCAACAGAGGGACTCAATTTATCTTGATGTAAAGTTAAATCCTTCTTGTTTCCAGGTTAGATAAGATATTGTAGCGTAAAGACAACTTCAATTTAGAACGTTTGTCCTGTATAAAGAGCTTAAGTTTCTTTTGCTAAAAATTTGAGAGGAAGTATAAGATCCTATTTTCGAAAGAATTTGAGATAAGATATTGGTCAAAATCACATATAAAGTTATCCTGTATTGATATTTTAGATAAAATGAGAGAGAAGAATTCGCTAATTTGATATTATTTTATCCAAATACAGGATTGTTTATACATGATAAACTCTTAACGTTATCTGACGCGGCAAATTGTATATTGAAAATCATTGACATTACGTATTAGTAAAAATATAAAACATTAAAAAAATGTACAAAAAAAAAATCCCTCCAAGCAAGTTGGAAGGAAAAATGAGATTTTCTTACATCTCAGCTACTATTTGGCAACATAAATTGTTGATGTTAGAAACAGTAAAATTAGGGTTTAAAATCACTTTTAAACCCTTGAATTCTAAGACAATGATGTTAACGAAATGCGTTAAATGCAAAAGTTGTTTATATACAGTGGGTAAAAAAAGTCTCCGTACGCAGATACGAATGCAAATCAAAGCTTTATTTGTCGCACAAAATTCATAATGATAAAAATGAAAACTTAAAAATGAGTTTAAACTAATATTATTTAATATTTATTCACATTAAAAGGATGATAATACTGACAAAATTAAATAATAAATCTTAAAAACTCAAAAAATGCCGTAAACATGGAACAAAAAAGTCTCCGTACGGTGCCCTAGCACATGAAAAAAGTTTACAAAAATGCAAAATATATTTAACAAATATACATTTAATGATCAGTGGGCCCTCCTTTGGCCTTTATCACCTCTTTTAGACGTTGAGGCATTACCCCTACAAGTTTTTTTGTTGTTTCTGGAGAAATATTACACCAAATACTACTAATGGCACTTTTGAGCTCAACTTTGTCTTTTATATCATATTTTTTAAGTTGTCGGCCAATTTCTTCCCACAAATGTTCAATGGGGTTTAAATCGGGTGACTGGGTAGGGCTATGAAGTTGTTGTTTAACATGGTAAAGGCCCCACTCTTGGCAAATCCTAGAGGTGTGTTTAGGATCGTTGTCCTGCTGAAAAATAAATCCAGTTCCAAGAGATAGTTTCTCTGCACTGGATAACACATTTTGTTTAAGAATATCCAGATATCCATATCGATCCATATTTCCCTCGATGAACTGCAAATTTCCTACTCCAGAAGCACTCATACACACCCACACCATAACACCGCCACCACCGTGCTTCACAGTTCCGCATACATTCTTAGTTAGCATTTGTTCATTTGGTTTTCTCCACACCATAACTCGGCCATCTGACCAATGAATGTTAAATTTTGATTCATCGCTAAAAAGAATGGATTCCCAAAAAGATAATGGCTTGCTTACATGCTTCTTTGCAAACTCGAGGCGCTTTTTCCTGTTGTACTAACTTATATAGGGTTTCTTCCGGGCCGCACGTCCATGATAACCACTTTTTTTAATGACATTTCTCACTGTTTGAGTTGGGACTTTAATGTTGTAACCAACCATTAAATCAGCTGCCAACTTCGGTACATTAATTCGTGGATTTTCTAGAACTTGGCGTAAGATGTTTCTTTTATGGACGCGATTTAATTTTGACGGCCTCCCGGATAGATCTCTATCCTCAAGTGAATGAAGTTTACGATATCTTTCAATGATATATTGCACAGTAGACTTCGATTTTTTAATCCTTTCACTAATCCTTTTCATGGATAATCCATCATTTCGCAATTTAATCACTAATTCCCGAATAGCTCTGGGAACTTCCATTTTGAGACGGTCAAGAACAAATTTAAACTCAACAACTGTCAAAATGTTGTTTTCTTATCAGTGATTAACTTTCTGACGTCACAGATTTACTGCGGGCCTGTTTTAACCACTTCAGAAAGAATTTGCATAAAGCGTACGGAAACTTTTTTTGCACTGCAATTTTCAATTTACCTTAGATATTGCAAATAATATGCTTTTCTCGTTTTTTAAAAATGAAAATTTACAAAAATCTCTTTTTATAGACTCATACTAAACACATATAGACAGTATTTAAAGAAAATATGCAATACTTTACAAATTATGCTCATTTAATCTTAAATTTAGTGACCGTACGGAAACTTTTTTTACCCACTGTAAATGAGGCGCTTATTTGGCCAAATCGATTTACTTCTTTATCTTTGATATTAAAAAAAGTTGTAGTGAAATGAAGATTTCTACCAATGGACCAGTCCACTATTCGCATCCTCTTTGAGCCAGATGTACCATTTATGAGCTCGTGCGAAATTTTTACACTTCTAACAGCCTATTTTAACCCAGTTAAAATCCAAACAAAATTACTCTAGTTATTCTGTTCAGAAGATAACATATTCAAAGCATTACATGCATATATATATAATTGTGAACAAATGGGCTTTTGGGTTTCTAGGAATCATGATCAGTGAAGAAATTTTTCTGAAATTTTGTTTAGAAAACCATTTTAGTAGGTAGTATTCCTATAGGAATCTATCTAAAAGTCAATTAACTTGATTCATATTATTGAAAAGTTAATGAATAATTGAACTATTAAGAATTTTCTTTATTTTTTGTTGTTATTATTTTGTATATTTTACAAATTTCTAGCGAAAAAAGATTTTTTTTTTGGAAATGAGAATGAAAAACTAAAACTAAAACAAGTGTAATAACCAAAAATGAGTTTTTATTTATATATTTATTTAAAAATAAATCGAAAATAATACATTAGAGCATATAATTGTAACCTATTAAATCAAAGAATTATCAAAACTGTTCGATCATATTTCAAGATAAAAGGCATTTCAAAAAGATAAAATTATCGCTTGGAGAAAAGTGGATCCAAAAAATATAAAAAGATTTTACGAAAATATTGATTCAAGCAAAAGTTTTAAAACAAAATATAAATAGGACAAAATTGGTTAATAGCATACTTATTTTTATTCTGGTAATACTGGACTTCAACTCCATAAAGTAAATAAAGAAATCCAAAAAGCTCATTAAAATTATCTGATTAGTTAATTTATCCGTAATAAATAAATAAGTAAGTAAAAACAAACACTTAAGTTATATAGATTTCTGTTATTAATTTATTTTAACAAGAATTAATTTCAAAAATCATTGGGAACTTCAGACAGAAATCACTCACGAAGTTGGATGAAAATGAGTTTGCATGTCTAAGTAAAATTAATGAAATGTAAACATTTATTTATACTGGGTTTGCATTTGGCTAGTTATAAGACAGCCAGTAGCCAGCGCATGCGTAGAGAGGCTGAAAAATACTGTTCAGTCGATCGTAAGTACCGACGGAAGGACAACATGCTGCTTGCTGTATTGTATTTTTACCTACTGCGCATGCGTTTGTAGAATTTGTTGGGGTATTTTTTTGGGACTGAAAAAAAGCTGATTAATTATCATAGATTAATTCCGACTTCCTCGATCTTTGTTCTTACTGTTGCGAAATTTTTTTTCATCTAATTTGCTATTTTTTTCTCTAGTTTTCCAAAATTGGTATATTAACTTTTTTTTAAATAAAAAATCTACCATGTTTCATCGTGTAAATATCCATAATTTAAATAGGATTCGCAGTGAAAAATAAATATCCAAGCATGCCAAAACGGCTATTTACAGCCAAGCATGAAATGCCTAAAACTATCTTATTAAATTGTGGCAAACATAAATCAGCCCCTTTCCTGCGCATGCGCTACTTACAGGTCGTCTTATAACTGGTCAAGTGATACCCCAGCTATAAATTATAGTATTAAAAAACCGAGTAAAGGATCATAATCTTTGAAAGAAAAAGTTCATAGAATATCTTTAATTCATTCATAACAACAGCAAAATCGATAAAACATATTCCATTTCAAAAAATGAATAGGTGTAACGAATCATTTTTTAAAATCTGACCACACAGAAAATTGAAGAATATTCTTTTCATTAATTATTTAAGCAGAAATTTAAACTATATTTCTTTTTTTTTCAAAGACAAATTTTCAGAATTAAATCAAGAATTACAAAAATATAAATAATGATATCTCTTGGAAAATTTCGAAAAGTTTCTGGGAAATGATGTATTAAATGATCTTTATAATGAATAAGTTTTTTTAAAGTTTAAATAAACGCTTGCAATTATTTTTCATATAAATTTAAAGCCTTATAAAACATTATAAAATTTATCATTCTTATATCTAAAGTGTCTGAATAGTTTTTTAACTCCATTTCATGTCATTAATTTTATCAATGGTAATAGCAAACGTATAATTTGATATATACTATTAATGGATAAAGTTTTATTTAATTCATTAAACAGTATAATGTTTTTTAAAGTTTGAATAATCGTTTAAAAGTATGTTCATATTAATTTCATTTAATGAACTATAAAACGTTTCAGACATCAGCCCCAAGAATCCGAATAGTTTTCGTTTCATTTAAACTTTTCATGTAATTAATTTTATTTAAGATAGAATTTAATATATCTTATTCATTTATCCTTGATTTCATTCATATTTCGATGAATTACAAAAATTAATGATCCTCTATTTTTAATTGGATCGTTTGTTATAACATTACAGCAAATTAAATATTCTGAAATCTATTCATATGCAAGTAACTATATACTAGATCACATAGTTTTCAAGACATTATTCTAATCTTTATAAAAACACCTTAAGTGTATTGTGATTTCATATTTACAACGGCTATTGTTTTTTTCTTATTTTCTAAGAATTATGATACTAAAAAATTATAGAAAAAGAAAAAAAAAATGAGATTTTCTAGTATATTGTTTACAAATTAAGTTAGAGTAGATACTTTCAAGATTATTTAATGAAAAGGATATAAAAAGCATGAAACAGAAAAAATTCTAGATGAAAATATAGGTTTTAGTATTCGTTACATTTCAGTTATACGGGCGCAACGAAAAAATCACCAAACAGTCGCCAAAAAATGCAAAATTATGTCAAATTCCACGTAGCTACACTTGGCGATTTTGTTTGCGTTTTGTTCACATTGATGACATTTGTTTTTTGACAGTTCATGACAGTTTTTTTCAATTATTAGAAAAAAAATCGATATTTTTAAAGCTTTCAGATTACATTTCCGAACATTTCAAAAAGTAGTTTTCAGATTTTAACTGTGCAAATTTACTTAATGATTAAAGAGAAAAAGTTAGAAAATATCAGGGATTGAAAGTATAAAGAAAAAATTATGGCTATATTTTTTAGAATTTACTAAAACGACATAGAAAAAAAAAATTTGGAATATCATGTTTTAAGTTTTAGTACAAGTAATTCATTATGATTTGAAGAAGGATATTAGAATTTTAATTGGAAATTTTTCGTACTTTCCTTTTGAAAATGAAAAACTTTTGCAATTCTTTATTAAATTATATATATATATATATATATATATACACAAAAGTTAATAAAAATTATTCCAATATGCCAGGAATTTGAAATTTTAAAAAGAATATTTTTAGGAAACTAATATTTTTCATAAAATAGGAAAATTTATGATAAATAATTTATTTAAGATTTTACATTAAATTGATTTTTTATTGATAAATGCATTGATAATTTTTTTTAAATTATACTATAATTAAAGAAAGTGAATTATTACATCGTTATATTATTGTATTTTAAGAAATACTTGTTAAAAATATTCTAACTTATTAATATTTTTATTCTCATTCCAGTTTTATAAAATAAATTGTCTAAGAATAATGGTTAGAGAAGGAAATTTCATTTCTCCTGAAGCTTTACCAACTACTGCATTGTAAAAAAAATTGACAACATAAAAAAAAGAGACAAAGAAAAAAGTTTTTTCAGACTCTTTTGCTTAAAATAATTTCATACAGTTTCTGTCAAATACATAGTTTATCAAATGTTTAAGCTTAGAACAAAATAATGGACAATTCACGTCTCATATTTCCAAATCTACTTGAAGGAATTAAATTCCATCGCACAGTTTAAAAGAATGTCTCCCTCATTTTCGTTGTTCCTGCTTTTAATTAATTCTTGAATGTGAATTCATAGATTTATCTACACAATAAAATTCTAGAAACATTATCCACATAATAAATTTGACAGTAAACCTAAGCTCTTATTCTTTGAATATGCCAGTTAGATTTAGTGAATTACCATCTTTCCTCAAACGGAAGATCATTTAGGGTTTAATGTTGCACTAAAATAGGCGGATGAAAGAACACAATGTTGTAAATTAATAATTTTTGAAAAGATAATTGTTTTTATTGTACACAATATGCTATTTACAGAGTAGTGTTTAATGAAACAATGGATATAAGGAATTAAAAAGAACTATTATCTACCACTAAAGTTAGTGTTAGACATATTTATCAGTTTGATTTATACGTCAGTTTAATAATTTCTTTTTTATTTAACAAGCAATCAGTAGTTAATTTAAATAACCCCATAAATTTATAAATGTATACAATACGGATTAATTTTTTTAAAATATTAGAAATAAAAAGTGATTGGTTTTATTTTATTGCTGATATTGATTTTATCCTTAAGCGTTCTATCTTATAATTTCATCGCTAGCAATTATTTATTAAATTGTGGTTTATCATCTATCGAAACTATTGATTTCTTTGATTTTTGCAGTAATTTGGAGTTGGACTTCTTCTGTGAATTTTTTTTTTATGTATGAGGTTATAATCTTTTTTGGGTGATTGAAAGTCTGTGAAATTCTCATATATAATCATACCAAGTACCATGATTTACTTAACATAATTAATACCAAAAACCATAATTATCCAAGTAATAATTTATCTTTTCAGCATGCCATTGGTTTGTCATACAGTTCCAAAGAAACAACATTAATCTAAACTTTTAGAAATGGAATTTTAACTTATAAAAACACGTTAAAATTTCTAATCCTTTTCACAAATTCCGGTCTTTTTAAGACACGACGTAGTCAGAAATATTTTCAATTATTTTTGAAGTATGTAGACATTCCACACATTTTACAAATGTTAAATAACTTTTAAAACTTGTTGAAATTATTTTTCTTTTTAAATTCGTAATCTGGGATAAAAATTTATGTAGTTTCGATGTCAAAATCCTTTTCCATACCTAAACGAGTTTGAGACAAAGACTTAAGTTAATAACATTCTTTAGCGAAAATATTTTTTAGAAAAGCCTGAATTTCATAGAGTATGTGTTCAATCAACAATAACAAAAAAGTATTCCAGAGTATAATGTGCTATCTACATTAACTGCATTTTCAAAAATTGTAATTAAAATAAAATAAATTCTTGCTTTACAAGTATTTTCATTTTTTCAATTATAAATGTACTTATGAAATTTCCATAAACTGTTGAAAGATATTGTTCATATTTATTTTATGGCATAAGCCTAAGGGCAGAATATTTTAAGATTTTATTTAAAAATTCTAGACATTTTAATGGAAAAACATATGTATGAGACAGTAAAAGTGGATTAGAACTTTCTAGTTGGGTATAATAACATTCGCTAATGGAAACATCTCATGAAAAAGCCTCAGTCCCATAAGTATTGTAATTGGCGGGTAAACAAAAGAATTTTTTTTTCAAAGTATAATGTGCTAATTACATCTGTTTAATTCAAAACGCTTTAAATTAATTTATTTTTTCCACACGTATTCTCATTATAGTTCTTTTAAATTTTCTGAAATTCACATAAAATATTCTACGAATTCTTCGTTCAGAATGTAATAATGAGGGATAAACGTTGTAAGATTTTCTTTTATATTTCCAGCAATATTTTATTGAAAAAATATGAAGCAGATTGAAGAAACACATTAGCATTTTCTGGAAATAAATTTTTTTATTACTATTCTTTGAAATAAAGGACTTCGAATATGACTCAATAGTACTTCCATCAATCAAAAGAACATAAAAATTCTATTTGTCAGCAATATCTTTTAAAATATACCTGATTCCTAACGACTAATAATCAATCGATTTCCCATTCATTATACAACTGGATTAGTATTTAATTTTATTAAGGGAAAATATTAATATTTTCAAATAATTTTATAAGGAATATATACTATATTATTATTTGAAATAAACAATTACTAATCAAAGTAACTTTAGAAAATTGTATCATTAGGTGTTATAAGCAATATTCGAAGAATGCTGATCAATTATATTATCAATTCTATATAAATTATTTTCTATATAAATATTAAATATTTATGAGTTTAAAATTAATTTTAAATATTTCTAAATATTAAATATTTATGAATTTAAATTTTATATCACTGCATTTTGAATTTCATGCATTAACTCTGCATGTTATAGAAATTCAATATATTAACGCACTATTGCGTATTTATATTTTCAGAAATTTAACCATAATTGATTCGAATACATCGTTTCATCATTTATGAATTCAAAGTTAATAGGCGTGAAAATAAACTCAACTGTAATGATCTACGAGGACTGTCATTGGCAAGGAAAATTTTAACACTTATAATAGAACTTTACTCTGCGGCCAGCAAGTGGCGACAGATCAATTCAAACACGGAGAAAAAGTTCAAGCATGCGCACAAAGATGTCTTATTCCACTGTGCACAGTGGCGCCACGCTAGCATCTTTACCGTAAGTAGAAAAAGTCTATGTCGGGTACTTTTAAGACTGTCTTTGTAGTCTGTAACAATTGACAACCTTTCTTTTGAAGAAATACACGATTTTGAATCATGTAATTAAATGGAAATTAGAAGCATAATGTGTGAAATTTTTAATTATTAGTGATATTTTATGAATTAATAATATAATATTTTCCATTATGATTTCACCCCAATCTCTAAAACAAATTGAAATTTCTGAAAAATTTTTTGCCACAGGAATTTTTTTAAAATATCTTTGTAATTTCATTATAATTAAAAAAATATTGCTCTGTCTTAAAGAAACAATTATATAGAGATGGAATAGTTTTATATATAAAATACAGTAACTCTTAAAATAATTCTATTTAAGGGGTAAGTATTGAAAAAAGTAGTCTGGAATCAAGTGTAATGAAGACAAAATATGAATTTAAGTCCTTCCAGTGATAAAGATTGAGACGGTATTCGATTGAAAAGGAGCGAAACGATACTGTGAGTGTAAATGAAGATTTTATTCAAACTATACACCATAGGTCTGAGTACAATAATCCCACTGTTTAACTATCTGAAATATTCCTTGTTCCCAGCATTCCTATGGTCATGACGAAGCATTCCAGCCCTTCACAGTGTCCTTCAGTTCGCCTTCCAAGGTCAGATATTTGTTGAATTCCTCCGGCACTGAAGAACCATTGACTCCGATACGTACTGTCAGATACTCCGAAGACACCCCATGGCGATACTCAAGGGGTGTGTGGTTCTGCTCCATGACACGTCTCCAAGGTCATACACGTGAAACTGGTCAAATTCAAGGGAATGCAACCTCGACCATCTGCCCTACACTCCGGATATGTCTCCTGAGGATTTTCACGTGTTGGGTCCCCTGTAATAACATTTAAAATGGAAGAGCTTCGTCTCGGACGGTGAATTCAAGGTCGCGCTGAAGGACTGGGTCACAGAAATTCCAGGAATGAGGAATTCTTCGGTTCGTTAACCAGTGGGATCGTTGTGTTCATGCCTATGGTGTATAGTTTGAATAAAATATTCATTTATATTCACAGTATCATTTCGTAACTTTTTTATTTGAACACACCATGAGTAGAAAAAATTCTAAGCAAACCATTTTGAAGAATTCATGATTAAAAAAAGATTTTTTCCATTCTTTATTTACAATAGAAAGACTCCATCCTCCCACTGGTGTGGTGCGGTGGGGAGAGTGGCTTGCCAGCTCAGGTGTCATCTTCGTCATCTGACTGCTGTTAAAAATTACGAGGTCTGTCCTAAAATAGCCCTAGTGTTGCTTTAAAAAGGGGTGGTAATATAACTAAACTAAACAGCAAAAATACTGAATTTATTTTGAGTAGCGTTTAAATAATAGATTCCCAACGTGGACGATAAGATCCTCTTGTGGGTGTTTGAGGCTTTCAGGGGGCGGGTAAAAGACCTAGAGAAAATTAGGGGGCACTGGTATAGCACGGAGGGGCGTGGAAGATTAACAAATATAGTCTAAAAAGACAAAATTCCCGCTGATAATTCATTACTATCACGTGTGCAAAAATTCACATATTTCGGTATGAGACTTCACTTTTTCAATTTAGCTGGACGAGTCCACTTTACCAACCAATGAAACATTGTTATTGTCGCACGTGAGGTTTATCAAAGACGAAAATTAATTACTTCAAGAAATGCTGTTTGTTATCTATTTGGAAACAGATTCAAAAAGAAAAACTATATTTGATACACTGGAAAAGTTTTTTTGACAAAAAATAATTTCATTTTAATAATACTTTGACAGTTGCTACGGTTGACGCACTGGCAGGGCGTCACAAAGGCTTCATAGCATGCTTAAAAAATAATGTTCCTGACGTACTTGCTGAGCACTGCGTAATTCATCGACAGAATTTGGTTGCGAAATTTTTGAGAGAACTCCTTCATACATCACTGCAATATGTTATAAGAGCAATTAATAAAATTAAAAGCAATTCATTGAATAGCAGATAATTTAGTCAGCTATTCATTGCAAATAATGAAGATTTCAACCTATTGCTCCTTTACACAGAGGTGCGCTGGATTTCAAAAGGTACTTGTTTGACTCGATTTTACAATCTGTTTGAATCTGTGATAGAGTTCCTAGGAAACAAAGATACGGAACTGCGAGACAACCACATCGCATCAAAGAAAGATATTTCGTGCTTAGCAGTCTTGTATAAATTGTATAATGATGTCAATCTCTATCTTCAAGGGACGTCTTAAACTTGATTAAGACTAAAACTAGCGTTGTTGCTTTCGTGTCCAAACTGCTATTATATAAAAGAATTATAGGCAGACGAGAATTCAATAACTTCCCATGTTTATCAGCAGTATCATTCAAGCACGACGACTTTCTTGTGTACTGTCAACGCTTGAAAAACCTCTACAATGACTTCAAGGAACGATTTCAGGACATTTTAAACATAGGCATACCAGATTGGGTCTTGGATCCTTTTTCCAATGTCAACTCAGCAGGATCATCTCAGTTAGAAGAAGAATTAATGGAAATGACGACAAATGAAGTAATTTAAAAAATAAATTAAAGAATTGCTATCAAGAATTTTGGTTGCAGAAGTCGATTTTGCAACTGTATTCAGGATTATGATCAATTGTTTACCGATTTCTGATAAAATTCCCATCTTCCTATTTAGTAGAACTTGGATTTAGTGCTGAGGCAACATTGGTAATGAAAAAGAGATATCGGCTCCCTTTTACTGAACGCGGTGACTTACGACTGCTTTTTAAGTAAAATTGAGCCTGATATTAATAAGCTCTTTAAAATGCATCAAATTCAGCCTTTTCATTAGTTAAATTAGAAATTCGTTGTCTTTAAATTTCGATAAAAATACTTTTTAATATAATTAAGTATGCGTTTTGATTGTTCTCTGAAACTGCCTATTTATTTAGAAAGCAGTAGTTTATTGTGGATTACTTCGTATCATCAAAACCCCTGCCTATCCTTAGAAAGCTAAAACTTTTATTCATCTTTTTTAAATGAAGAAAAAATACAGTAGTGTTTCAATTGCAACATTATTCTATACATTAGTATTTTTTTAATTTAATTCTTGTTTTCACCATATTTTATGTAAGCATTTAGTGAGAGGGGAGTGGTATTGAAACA
Organism: Argiope trifasciata; assembly: GCA_026543055.1. Classification (NCBI taxonomy): domain Eukaryota; kingdom Metazoa; phylum Arthropoda; class Arachnida; order Araneae; family Araneidae; genus Argiope; species Argiope trifasciata. Next base: position 678,347 of record JAPMOQ010041253.1, read on the forward strand.
TTCACTAGAAAAGGGGGCCCCAGTTTAAAAAAAGGTTGGGAATCTCTGGTTTAAATTCTTGCTGTTTTTCAGATTTGTAGAATAAAAAGCAATTTCGATGAGGATCTTTTTCCTTGAACAAAAGTGTTAACTTTAAACATTTCAACTTGTTTCTTGAAAAACATTTACAGGAATCGATCCAAATCCCGATTTCAACAACAACAACAAAAAACTGTATTTAAAGAAAACCAAAATCAACTTTAACGAAATCCTATGTTGTTATTTTGTGCGAAAAATATTTTAAAATTGAAAGTAAAAGAAAATCCTCAAAAAATTATTGCGTCGTTTGCATATAAAAGATTTTTAAATAATTGTTTTTAGTCGTAAATTGAATCTAGAAAATATTGAGATTAACTTGTTTATTTTAAAATATATGACATTTAGATATAAAATAGGAATAGTAAAACTTAAGTAGGCTTAGTATATACTTTTACACGTTTTCTTTATTTGACGGCAAAAATATATATATTATAATATTCCTGCCTATTTTAGAAGAGGATAAAATGAGTTAGAATTGAGACGAAAAAAAAAAAAACCGAAAGGGGAAATAAGAAGTAACTTGGAAAAAAGAAATAAAAACTTTCTTCGTTCAAAATATTAATTCGAAATCAAATCGAAATACTTTAAAAAATATTTGTATTTGTTTCGTCATATCTATTTTATGACGATAAAGCTACTATTTTGGGGATGATGATTTTAGGTAAATTTACAGAATTTCTCTGTAAAGAGGGACTTAAAAGGAACATATTAAAAATTTAATTAAAAAAATTAATAATTAAGTGTAAAAATATTTATTATAATATTTTAATTGAAATCAAAAATTGTTAATCAAAAATTCCAAAAAGTAAGTTAAAATTATTCTATTGTTTGATTTATAAGAAAAAAATTAATTAATCAGGAGAAGCCAGTATACAGGTAATGCGAATATATTCCAGAATTTAATAAGGCATTAATTATTTAGAATTCCAAAAATCATCGATATGTCCTAAGTAGGAATTCCAATACCGGTTTACTTGAAATTTTTTAAATCGTCTCCACTTTAAAATCAGGGATCACCAAAAAGTATTCGTGGCAAAAAAGCATACGTTTTTGCTTTTATGTCTCCCTAACAGGCGAAATTAATTAGACTTTGAATACAAAGATGAATTGTACAATTAAGCGAAATGATAAAATACTGTTTGATAAAGGATTGTAAAACTCTCCGCGCTTTTGCGTATGCATTAGAATGTTTTTAATTCGACATTATAAAGGTGAAAGGAAAGATGGTTTTATGAGAAGTAACAATGAATACTCGCAGTTTTATAAGAAGTAAACATTACTGATAATAAACAATACAGAAGGGAAAAAAGGTACTAATGTACAGTAAAATATTTCAGAGCAATTTTTAATTAATATGAGGGACAGTAACTGAGAAATTTAATGCAAAAATCAATAATAGACTTAAACCTACGAATTAATTTTTCAGATAGTGAATGTGACTTGATATCCAGTACTATACCAGCTCCACTTCCATAAAACTGACTGTTGAGGCATTATATCAGAGAGATTCTCATTAATTAACGTCAAATGCAACAATAATTTTCAGTTGCAATCACTGAAAGAATTGCACACATCTCTTTCTGAAGAATTAAAAATTGCATTGAAAAATCGTGTAGAAGGAATTCATACAGAAATAGAAAATGCCTTGAGGTATTTACGTATTCACAATAGTTTTAAAGATGAAATATAAAAGCTACTAACCAATTCAAATCTGATCACATTTATAGTAAATTTTCCTAAAAATATTTTACCCATAAATCTATCCACATTCAGAAGAATTCGGTACAGTTATCGAAGATTATGACGGCACTAATGTCAATAGTGAAAAGGAATTGTCTGTTCAAAAAAAATTAGAATTAGCGATAAAAATATTTCATCAAACCAAAATACCATACAGAAATCAACAATATCCAAAATCATCCGACAAGAAATCGTTTGATGATGAAAGATTTAGAGTCAATTAAAAATTAAAATCTTGAAAAAAGTATGTAGCGCATTGTCAACAGTACTGCCAGCTAAAGCAAATGTTGAAAGAGCGTTTTCCACAGCTGGTAATTTTTCCACAAATTAAGTTTCAGTCTTAATAACAGTATAATTGATGCCTTATGTTTCAAAAATTTGTAATAGTACCTAAGACTGAATGGTGATATTTACACTTTTTTGTGATTTAAACAAATAAGATGTTGTTTTACTTTTTTGCAATTTTTTATATATTGTTATAATTTATGTTACAAATTAATTTTTATGATATTTACAATCTCTAATAAAACTGGCAAATAAAACACAGAAACACCTGTACTTTCATTCTTTTTCTAAAATTTCTGCTACCGGTATTAAAACCGTTATTCCGGTATTAAGGTCTATAAAATACCGAATGCCAGTTTTGAACTTTTGGTCACACATTGCAATCTCTAGCCCAAAGCTCAAACTCTTATACAAGTACAAAATAAAGTAAGAATAGCGAGAAAGTTAATAAAATAAAAATGATACAAACTATACGCAAATTTTTAACGCAATGTTACCACAAGCGAAGATGAATTTGCCAAGAAAAAAATAGTAAATTTTTTTAACAACGATAAAAAGCTGTAAAATTAATTGCTTTTATCAGCTTAAAAAAAGACCGCAAAGATTTTCTTTTTCTCCAAACAAGAATCATCAGAAATGTATCATTTGAAAACAATCGACAAAGAGACACAAATAGATCTTATAATTTGTAATTATGTGCATAATTCAGTTTATGCACAAATTTTTTCAACTTTTGCTCTCGAATAAATAATTTTTAATTTTGATATAAATTTAATTAAATGAATTTTTTTATCTGCATGCTTAAAATATCTGAATAATTTATTTCTTTTAATAATTAATTTAATTTTGTGTATACTAAACAGTAAATAATAACAATAGCATTTATCACAAATTATATACAGGTTATTTATTTTTTTCATATTAATATGAATTAAGAAATTTTATAATACTTTTTAAAAGTTGTTTTATGGTGTTAAAAATTGCTACAAACTACATTCTGAAATCTATTCATACACTGATGGAAAAAAAATCCCAACACTAGGAAGGAGCTGTGCTAGATAAACGAAATTTGGTAGGCGTGTTTATACATCTGGAAGATGACGTCGATTCAAATTTCGAGCTACGCGCGTAAGTGTGGCGCTAGTAGCGACACTATGAACATGCAAATGAGGTTTGCTTTAAATAAGTACTGTAAGGTTCGTGATCGTTATTTACAGTTGAGATTTGACGTAGTGGGTTAATGTTAGTCAAGGATGCCTCTGAGAAGACGAAGAAGCCATTATCAACATCTCACTGAGTTTGGGCATTCAAGGGGGTGTTTTCCCACAGGATAACGCTCGCCCTCATACCGCTGTTGTAACCCAACATGCTCTACAGAGTGTCGACATGTTGCCTTGGCCTGCTAGCTCACCAGATCTTTCTCCAATCGAGCACGTATGGGACATCATTGGTCGAAAACTCCAGCGCCATCCACAACCAGCATTAACTGTCCCCGCATTGACCGCCCAAGTGCAACAGGAATGGAACTCCATCCCACAAACTGATATCCGACACCTGTACGACACAATGCATGTACGTTTGCATGCTTGCATTCAAAATTCTTGCGGTTACACTGGTTTCTAATGTACCAACATTTCCCATTTGAAATGGCTCTTCTCGCCAATGGCTCTACCTGTGATCTTGAAACTGTAATCAATTAAATATGTTACCTAGACAAATGTATTCCTAAAATTTCATTACTGTATAATTATTTTTTCTTGGTGTTGGGATTTTTTTCCCATCAGTGTATATACAATTATGGTATCATATAAATATCAGCATCATATAATTTTGAATATATTATTCTTATATGAACAGTTAAAATGAATGGCTTAAGTGATGAATGAATGATTAAATTGAATGGGTGAAACAAGAAATGTCTAAAATTGCAAAAATCATTAATGAGAGCAAACATTTTAAGATTCCTTTGATTAACCTTTTCGATATTTTCTAATATATTTCACTTTTTTCAAGCATTCGAGGAAAACACACCTACACTTAAGTCTTTAAAGTACCACCATGAAAATTTTAAACAGTAGTTTTTTTTCTAGTTTCAAGTATGTAAATTTGCTCAGAGATTGCGAAAGAGGAATTTGTATGGGCTTAGAATCGAGAAAGCTTAGTTTAGAACATTCTATCTCAGTATTAAATACAATTAATTCATTTTATTATTCAGAAAATAACAGCATTCCTTTTTTAAAACATAAAATTAGATTTCTAAAAGTCAATAATGACATATAAGGAATAAGTAATAGCATATTCAATATTTATTTTAAGATTTAAAATTAATTAATATTAATTGAATGATGCATCATTTTATTTTTTGAACGTTGAGACGTGAAATTAAACATACTGTCTTGAAATATTTTTTAAGACTTAACTTTTTCTGAAATATTCTTGAAATTTAATGAAGAGTTCGAATTATTTATATGTTATTATTCTTTTGTAACAATTACATATTTATAAGAACTCAAAATTTATTTACGATATCTTGTTAGTATATACACATAAACATTAATTTCAATAAATACGAAAACAATTTTTCCTAAGAAAGTTTGAAACAGGAATTGACAATTACGCATAAGTATTTAGAAATTGTTTGCGTTTAGAAAATTATAGTTTTCAAATTGAAAAAAATGAATAAAAATTTAAAAACAAAGAATGACCTGAAATCTGTAAATTACAATTATATATATATAATAATAATAATCATTTTTATAGTTTTATTACTAATTAAAAACTATTTTCAAAATCGTTTTCACCTAATGCAATCAATATTCTTGTTTATTTAAGATTCAATATTTTATTTTTAAATTATGAGAAGTATTCATAATAATTTCTTTCTGTGAATTTTAAAGAAATATTATAAAAAACTTATTGAATTTCATAAATTATTAAAGGTTTTAATGTTTTTTAGATAAATATTTACAAAACAGGTGTTACTTTCGATATCCTTTTATTTTTTCTCCCAATTTTCTATTAGTACGCAGATGTTTTGTTTAGAATTTGAACAGCATAAATTTTCTTTTCATAACACGAATTACAATTAATAAAATAGTTTATCTCTAGAAATGAATTATAAGAAGTGTTTATAATTCTTATATTCTGAAAATTTTTTCAAGATACAAGATATTTTATAAAACATTTTGGTAATTTTACCAATTTTTAAAAAGAAAAAAGCCTACTTTTTAAGTTCTATGTTTTTTTCGAAAAATAAATTCCATTTTTTAATTAGAATCTATTAATTTTAATATTATAATTTGAAAATGGAAAAAATTTTCTTACGTTTCTTAACAACTAAGTTATAAGTTGGCTTGAAATTCTGTTCCTTACATTTACATCAATCGACAAGATTAGATTTTTATTTGAAATTTCAAAAAAGTGATCTAATTCTATATTTTTAGTTTGAAAAATTTGGAAATAATTTCATCTCATAAATGAAACATAATCTTATTACATAAGATACATTTTCCTGCAGAATCGGAAATAAATGAACATATATTTCTTCACAAACTTATTAAAAAATAAAAGTTGAACTTAATATACGATTCTGTTTTCACATTTCATGAATTCCAATTTTGAAAACAATATTTTATCGAAAACAGCAGTCTTAATAAAATTTATAAAAGTTTAAAAAAAATTTTTAAAAAATTCCAAAAAAAAAAAAAAAAAAAAAAAAAAAAAAAGACGTAATGAATTAATTTGCAATTACAATATTTCATTACTGAAACTATTCACTGGAATAATTACTTAATTCTTATAAATATTTTTTAAAATCTTATTCTAATTTTTAATACGGAATTTCTAAAGAATATTCGTAAGGGAAACATATTTCATATTCTGTTGAAATTTAAATAGCTGCTAAACAGCATAAAAACTGAAAAGTTAAAAAAAGGAGAACCCTAAAGAAAAGCCCGTTTCATAAAACTTTAAAAATATAATTACCATTTACGCCATATTTTATCAAAACTTTAAGATTTGAACAAAGCAAGTGAAAAACTCAAATTTCATATGTTCACATACGCCAAAACGAATTATTCCTTCTCGCAGTTGAAAGAAAAGACTCTCATTTTCCATTATTTCCGCTTCTAATTAATTCTTAAACACACTAAGAATTGTCCAATAAATTTATCCGCACAATAAAGTTCTGGAAACATTACCCATACTATAGAACTTGACACGACAACTGAACTCTTATTGTTTGAATGTGTTAGTTTGCACTAGTGAATTATTGTCTTATTGCAAAACGAAAGCCAATTACGATTTAAATGCTGTACTTAAATTGACGCATGAAAGAGCACATTGTTACAAATTACTGTTTTTTTCTTATAACTATATTTTATTACTAATAATGCGTTATTTGTATAGTAGAGTGTATTGTAGCAATGAATACACGAGATTAGAAAAGGAGTTATTCTAATACTAAAATTAGTATTAGGAATATAAGCCAAGTTATTTGAGATGTCATTTTAAATGTTTATTTTATTTATCGGATAAGAGTTTGTTAATTTAAGTAATCGTATATATTTATATGCAGATAAAGCAAGGAAAGTTTTTAAAATGAGTTAGGAAAGAAACCCAATTTATTTTATTTTATCGTTTATTTTGGTTTTGTCCGCAAATTCTTTTTCAAAGATATAGATTTTGGGATCCAATAACTATTTTACTAAATCGTGGCTTATTTATCAACGGAAGTTATTGATTTCATCGATTATTTATCAAACGCGGATTTATCACGCGGATTTATAGAGTGGAATATCTTTTTTTATGATATATTAATTCTTCTCTGGCACTCTATTATTAATAAATTTTAATACAAAATACCATAATATACTTTATCTTCGGTAGAAGCTTTTAGTTCCAGGAGTAATTATTATTACTTGAAATTATTTCCATTCTTTATATCGGAAACTATAGGGTTATTTCGAATCGTTTCTTTTAGGTTTGGGTACCAAATATACTGCAAAAATTGGATAATTCTAAAGTTGAGATCTAAATACATACTTACTGTCTAGGATAAAAATATAACAATGGGATTATTTCGAATTGTAATAATAATTAGTAATTGGTAACAATAGAATTATTTCGAATTCTTTCTGTTAGGTTTTTGTACCAAATATACTGAAAAAATTGGATAATTCTAAAATTGAGTTCTAAATGCATATTTACAGTCTAGGATAAAAATATAACAATAGGATTATTTCGAATTGTAATAGTAATTGGTAACAATAGGATTATTTCGAATTGTAATGGTAATTGGTAACAATAGGATTATTTCGAATTGTAATAGTAATTGGTAACAACAGGATTATTTCGAATTGTAATGGTAATTGGTAACAATAGGATTATTTCGAATTATAATGGTGATTGGTAACAATAGGATTATTCCGAATTGTTTCCATTAGGTTTGGGTATCGAATATACTGCAAAAATTGGATAATTCTAAAATTGAGTTATAAATGCATATTTTACTGTCTAGGGTAAAATATAACAATAGGATTATTTCGAATTGTAATGGTAATTGGTAACAATAGGATTATTTAGAATGGTTTTAATTGGGTTTGAGTACCAAATGTACTGCAAAAATTGGATAATTCTAAAATTGAGTTCTAAATACATATTTACTGTCTAGGATAAAAATGTCCGCAATATTGATGTTGAATATCCTCATTTAAAACTGACTTAATATCAGATAAATAATTATCTTTTTCCCTTATAGAATATCTTCACTTTTAATTTTATCTCTAAAAGAAACTGAACACGGTCAAAAGAATTATTAAAAAAAATTCACTAAGTAATTTTAAAAAAATATCTTTTAACTTAGTGAATTCTTTGAAACATCTAAAGCATTGTTTTAGCTTAAAGAAATCCTTTTAAAGAGCTCAAAATAATGTTTACTTACGAAACACAATATGCCTTCAATATAACCTCATTTAAAGGGCAGATATTGAAAACAGTTTATGGAAAACACAATGTAGACACAAAAATGTGTTTACGTTCTTCTCTTGCTGTAAAATGGAAAATATATAAGCCAAGTAAACCCTTTTGAAGAATTGAAAGAAAAGAATAGATTTCTATCATGAAGTGAGAATCTCAATTTATGCTGAAATGGCGTTAAAAATCAAGTTGTTGACGAATTGAAAATGTCGTTATAGTTTTCAAGGATAAATATGCAACATAAAAGACAATCTCAATGAGAACCTTCTGACTTCCACAACGATTTCAAGTGTTCCTCGAATAACAGCCGGAGAAATAGAACTGATTCCGGTTTCTAACAAAGAAAATGATGTTTTGTTTATGTTGTTGTTAAAAATTTAAATTAGACAGAAAGCCATGTTATAATGATATTTTATTTGAAGATATAAGATAATATAAAAAACAAATTATATATTTTTTATACATCAAAGATTTTACATGATCGTTTATAGACAAAAATTGAAATACGAAAACATTGAGATTGGCTTTTTTATGCTCATCTGGACTTAAAATATATTACTAAATTTTTTGAGAAAATTGAACTATCATACTTTTCTAATCTTTATCATCAATAACATATATTATTATTATTTTATTTATGTATAATTTAAAACAAGAAAAAATTTACATATAAATGAGACAATAAATGCTTCAGCGTAAGTGAATAAAATAAATAAAAACTATTTTTATTCATATATTTATTTTAAAACAAACTAGAAACTTGGTAATCAAACTATATAAATTATTAAATAGTAGAACTTTCAATAGTAGACTTTTACTTGATAAATTCGACTTTCATCATAAAATACGCATTACCGAGAAGGGAAAACATTTTTTATTTTATTTTTATACATAAGAAATGATTTAAATTTAGAGTAAAAATAAAGAAGAATCAGCGAAAAATTTCTACTCAAATGTTTCAGAAACAATTTAACATATGCCCTGTATCAAGAAATCGACAAGACACCTATGAATTTTTTGTAAATCTCGCATACAAGAAAGCGTCAGTATTTAGTTATTTGTACTATGGCTTTTATAATAATCTCTAAATGTCGTGGTATCGATTTGTCCGACTTTTAGGTGGTATCTGAAGATATTTTACATCATTTTTCTTGCGTCATTCATTTTAAATGAGTTTTATTAATTTTGTATTTTTGGACCGCTGTTTCGAGTATGACCCACGAACCTTCAACGGCATTGTACATGTAACGGTACTGTTGTAGAGCATGTAACTGTTGTTTACAATAAAAAAGGCACCATATTTTGACATTACATCCAATCTGTTTGGAGTCTTTGTCCTGCTGAAAAATGGAATTTACATCTGAACCCAAATTTTTACCACTTTCTTTTAGATTGCTGCGAAGTTTATCCACGTAAACCATATGGTTTATAATGTCATCCATAAGAATTTAATTTCCAACCCCGAAGTGAGGCCCACAGATTTTCAAAGACATTGATTTCGCGGGAATATGATTATATATATAACTGAAGTTTGCAATGAAAAAGAAATAGCATTTTGACATTATGTGCATTATATTTAGTGTCGCTGTCCGGCCGAAAAATGAAATTTTATCCTAAACCGAAATTTTTATCACTTTCCTTTAGATTGTTGAGAAATTATCTAAGTAAAGTATATGGTTGTTAAAGTATATGAATATAATACAGAGTGATCAGCGAATAAGCCCTGATTTCAAAATTAAATGTCTCTATAGTAAAGATCGATAAAATTATGCGGTAAACTGTATGGTCTTTGCTATCAAAATAAATTTTTATCAAAATGTCCACCGTTTGAAACAATGAGGTGGCGGAATCGAACAATGAAATTTGACATCACGTCTTGCAATGTCTCAACGTAAATGGAATCATATGCAACACCAATCAACAATTCAAGCTCATATAGAGTGGCGGGATAGTTTCTATAGACAATGTCTTTCAATGCTCCACACAGAAAGAAGTCACAAGGAGTCAGATCGGGAGTCATTTTTCATTTTTGACATCGCACTGAAAGCGTCTATGGGCGCTGCTCTTAGAGCGCCATCTGTTAACGAGTTTTGTAACTAAGTTTTCTAAACTTTTGTACATCATTTTTACAGTTTTGCTAATAAGTTTTTACAGTTTACCGCATAATTCTATCGATCTTTGTTATAGAGATATTTAATTTTGAAATCAGGGCTTATTCACAGATTACCCTGTATAAAGTATACGTTTTACAATAGAATAAAATTAACAATTTATTTAGTACACAATATTTGTTAAATCAATTCATTCAAGGAATTAAGAAAAGGAAGTTCATCTACCATTAAAATTAATGTTAAGATATTCATTTTGATTTATTCTCCATTTGAAATTTTATTTAACAAACAATTTATTCTAAATGAAATCGTTTGCTAATCAAACTTTGTTTAACAAGTGGTTAAAGTTGATAAAAACGATAACATATATTCTGTGTAACAAACGATTCCTTGTAAATTAAATTTGTAGGAATGCGTACACTGGAATTTGTAAGCCTACGTAATAGAAATAATTGTTAACAGGATTACGAGGAAGAAATTATTGTATTTCTTTCATCCTTCTCATTGAATTGTCTGAAAATATATGTATTTCAATTCATTCGTTAACAACTGAAGTAGCAAATCGAGATTCATCTCGGAAAGAAGAAACAAATTTCCTTCAATTTCTTGCATATTGCTATGATCTATTTCTCTCTGTAATATCAGTAAATTTCAATTTAATATTACAAAACGAACCAAATTCACTTTTTTTAGTATTCACGGTTTTTAGTGGTCCATGGTGTTGTTTAGAATCAACATATTTAAATAATTTTTTAGAAATAGAATCGAAAAATCAATCGAAATATACGAATACATAGTTTATTAATTTTCTCCATGGTATATGTTACAAATTCGAAACAATAATTTGCATCCCTTCATAAGGTAAAATTTTAGCTTTTTAGTTTATTTTCTACATATTATAAACTCTGCATGTTATAGAAATTAAATCTAGTAATACAGTTTTGGTTTTTTTTTATTTCCATGAATAGAATTTAGCATTTATTCTTCGAAAAAAATATCATAGCATCTTTTCAAAGTCTAAATTTATAAACGCAGAAATGGGCTAATAAATTCTTTTGCTATGTAGATCATTGACAAATTTCTTGATGCTAATTTGTTGGAGAAAAAAGATTTTGAAATTATATTACATTTTTCAATTCCTATTATTAATTCACACTCATCCAATGTTTATATATTTGTATACCTTGTTCAAATTTTCAATCGTTAACAAAATATTTTTTATTCATTCGCTCAAAGTCAAATTCATTTTTTTTAACTTGTAGCGGATGAAACTCGATGTTAATATCGTTTTTTAAAAAGATTAATTCCTTAATTATTAAACTTAATTCATTTTTAATAATTTAAACAGAGTTTTGGCAGTTTGTAATGAAAATTGAAATCAACAGGCAGTAGCTCAATCGTTAAAATGCAAGGATATCAGTATTTTTCAAAGGAAGGTGAAAAATCCTAGTTCATTTCTTAAGAAAATAAATAATTTTTTGATACTTTATAATTTGTTTTATAATTATTTAATAAAAAATAACTAAAATAAAAAAAAATTGTTGACCTAATTAGGAATTGAATTAAGATCTTAAAAATATATATTACTTGTTTTTTTAATTGGGGCAACTTATTTTCATTATTCAACGAAACATTTTTACTTGAGAAATTTAGTGCCTAAAAAGCGGATCAACATATTTGAGAAAAGTTTCTAAAAAATTTCTTGACGGAATTTCTTTTAATACTACTTAATTTCGCATGTTCATTATCACAGTTAAGTGCTATTGTTTTAATTTAAAGAAATCATTAAAAAATATTAACAAGAAAGGAAAAAGATTTTACTTACAAAAGCACAATGTCCTTTCAGATTATCCTCATTTAACAGACAAACAATACAATAATAACCCGCCAAACACAAATTCAACTTAGATACGAAAAGTATCACTGAAGCAGAAGCCGAAAATGCTTAAGGTAAGTAGACCGTATTGAAGAATCGTTGAAAAACAAAACCAAAAAAACAGGTTTTTATTTTTTTACTCTGCATTTGCAGCGAGGATTTCAACTTATCTTAAAGTAACGTTAAATCCTCGTTATTTTCCAGCAGAGATAAGATAATGTAGTTTAAAATCTTTTGTTTGCATTTTAAGTATGGAGAACTTTAGTCTTCCACAGAGGGTTTAAGTGGACTTCAAATAAAAATTGGGTAAAGAGAAAATATTCTGTGAAGTGCAGATTGTTTAGGTTACATATAAGAGAAAATCATGCTTAGAGAAATCCTATGGTGATATTTTGGTTGAAATAATCCATACTTATAATAAAGCTCAATGTGCGTGTGTGTGTGTGTTGGCGTTCTATAGGCCAGACCGTTGGACCTACAGCTACCACATTTGGTACATGTATACCTTGGAGGTCGGGAATGTGCACCTCGGAACCCTTTTTTCGAATTTTTAATTAGAATTTGAATTAATTAAAATTAAAGCAAAATTTCGACGTTTTTCCGCTATAACTTCTGACAATATTATTGCACAAACATGATTTTGATATCCATTGAAAGATTAAAAAATTAGCTTTCTAACGGTATCAGGTTTTTTTTATTTATAACGTAAGCTTCTATTTTTAACGAATTTTTAAAGAAATATTTTAACCATGTTTTTAGCACGTGACTAGATAAAATAAAAGAAATATAAAAAGTGATATTTTCTAAAAAAATAAATGCAAAGCAAAGGATTCTATGATCGTTTGCAATATCTAAATAATTAATTCAATAAATCTTCTTTACGGTAAACCTGATCGAATTTAGACAGGATATACATTGGAATCCCGACTTAATGGGATATTTTTATTATCGTTTGCAATATCTGTTTCATTAATTCAATATTTTTTTTTCATTTTAAAAAGTGATAGTTTCTAAAAAAATTAATGCAAAGGTAAGGTTTCTATAAAATCTGCAAGAGCACGTCAAAGGGAAAAAATTAGGGTTTATCAAGTGTTGCCATTATTTTGACTGAAGTTCAAATTAAAAAAAAACTATCATCTCAAATTAAATCTAAAGAAATGCAACTTTTAGCACGTGACTGGATAAAATAAAATAAATGTAAAATGTGATATTTTCTTTAAAAAATGCAAGGCAAAAGATTCTATGATCGTTTGCAATATTTAAATGATTAATTCGATAAATTATCTTTATTTATACAGGATATGCATTCAAATTCCTTTCCAAAGGCCAATTTGTAAAATATTATTAAAAGGCATATATATTGTTTAATGCTATTAATTTGATCTAAATGAAGTAAATAATTACATTTGATGTAGTTTGAGTCAAACAATGCATTTATGAATGATAAGTTTTATATTTCCTTATACTTTGCTCTGTGAGCCATATTTTACAAAATATTTTTATTAATATTTTAAATAAAAGTTGCTACATCAATCAGTCTTCTAAATCAATCATTAAAAATAACTGATTTATAAAATTAAAGAATATTATTAGGAAAACGCGTTCTTTTAGAATTTTCAGTCCATCATCTTAAAGAAAATATTCATTTCAGGCCAATCAATGCCCGGAGTTACTTCAAGGCTAATGAATATGGGATTTAATTGAAAATTTTAGAACCCATTACTCATGGCGAACCAGCTGGTCACCAAAGGCGGCTAGTAATTAATAAAAGAGTCTGTAAATTTGAAATACTTTATTTTATAAAATTATATCACGGCATATAAATCAGAGAATTTTAAACTATTGTCTTCAATTGCCGAATGAATATTGAGAAAAATTGACATTATTTGTGTGTATTACATAGATTGAGCTGTGGGATTCAAACCGTCATTAAACATTTAACCGTTATATTTTCTTCCATCTTTGAAATATAAAGTGGGAAAATTCTTCTTATTATTGCTATACAGTTAGCCCTCTGTCGCCTGATGGTAAGGTCTAGGCATCAGAATCAGAGGGTTTCAGGTTTGACAACTGATTCCATCGAGGAACCGTCGTGTTAGTGTCTCAGGGGCTCGCTAAATCCATCATTAAATGTTTTCCTGAATGGTGTGGTGTGGAATTTTGGAGAGGGTGTTTCAGCTCAGGTGTCATCCTCGTCATCTTACCGTGGTTCAAAATTATGATCTGTCCCAAAATAGCCTTAGTGTTGCTTAAAAAATGAGACGTTAATTAAACTAAAGTATGTAGATTATTTTAATAAATTATTACACTGAGGTAAATTTGTTAAAAATTCTTTATTTTCTTCATTACTAATATTTATCTTCATTGAATATATTATTATATTTACAAGAATTCTGGAAAAAAATTTCATGTGTAAATGAGATTGAAAAAGATTAAAACGTAGCATATTCGATATAATAATTAAACTCAGATATTTAAAATGCCACATGGAATTTAAGGAGATGTCTTTAATTAATTAGATAACATTAATTTAACCCAGTCAGCTGAAAAGCTACCATGATTTCTAGAAAGGTTAGGGCATAATTAAGTTGCTACAATTCATTTCTTCCTTCTATACTTTCGAAATTAACGTTTTAATCTCCTCCAAGTGTAATGCAATCCTAAAACATTATTTGTAATAATTAATGAATTCATAATTGTAATCGACACAGTTAAAAATAATTAAAATAAAGTTTGTCTTCACCAATTTTAGCACCATAAAATTCTTTTCAAAATTCATCAATTTATTAAATTAAGTATCAATTTCACCATTCATGTATTGCTAATTCAGGTAACATTAGAAAACAAATCAAAAGATATCAACGAAGGATTTAATAAACTAAATTATGTTAATATATATCTAGGAACATAATTTTCAGATGCAGGGCCTAAAAGAAGAAATGTTAGGAATTTTAACTTCCATTCATTTGTATTTTTAGCATAATACAAGAGCTAAGTGAGTGTAACTGTTTCCTACAGTGATTTTACTACAAGATTCTAATAGGGATTTTCTGCCAATTTAAACAAGAGAATTTTACTTATCTGTTCAGAAAGGTGTGACGGTGTTAAAAATTTTTTAACATTCGTTTCTGATGTGGAAACGATGGAGTCAGTAATTTTGTGACGCGTATGTTAAAATAATTATATAAAAAACAACAACAGGGAATTGGATCAAGAAATTAAAGAACATTTTAAAATGAAGTTAGCATGGGCTAATTTTACATAAAAATTATATCATTACTTAAAATTTGCATAATGAAATATCATTATTATATATAATACATATATAAAAATTACATATATTATATATAATACATATATAAAAATTATATATATTATATATAATACATGCATAATTGTACATAATATATATATTTAAAAAACAGTTTGTATACATGTATTCGTTATAGATTAGAAAGAATCTGAACAAATTTTAGTGCTACTTTTTGGCAAAACGATTCGCATTGTCTAGAGAAGACTTAAAGCTATTGAAATAATTTAGATGACTAATAGTAAGATAATTAGGAGCCTGATAATATAACATCAATAGTACAAGGAATATTCAAATAAAAATATACGAAACGGCACTGTGGGTATAAATGAAGACTTTATTCAGGGTATGCAGCAAATGCCTGAGCACAACGATCCCATTGGTTAACGAGCCGAAGGATTCCTTGTTCCCAGAATTCCTGTGGCCGGGACAAGACCCAGTCCTTCACAGCGTCCTTGAGTTCGGCATCCAAGGTCATCTGCTTGTTGAATTCCTCGTGCACAGAAAAGCCATTAACTCCGATGTGTGCTATGAGACACTCCGAAGACTATGCAGGTCCATCAAGAACAAAATATCGCTTCTACTTACGGAAGGTGGGGTTCTGCTCCCCAATAACGCGTATCAACAAGTGCCCGGTGACAAACTCGCAAAAATGGTCAATTTCAAGAGGGAGCAACTCAACCATCCACCCTACAGCCAGGACATGTTGCCCTGAAAAATTTCATGTGTTTAGTTCCCTGAAAAATATGTAAAAGGGAAGTGCTTCAGCTCGAAAGACGAACTCTAGGACGCTGTGAAGGAGTAGGTCTCCCTCACGATCACAGAAATTCTGGGAACAAGAAATTCTTCGCCTCAATAATCAATGGCATCGTTGTGATCATGCCTATGGTGTAAATTTTGAAAAAATTCTTCATTTATACTCAGTGATGTTTCGTATCCTTTTCACTTGAACACACATTATAGAAACACTACTTCTTAAATATAGACAGCGATATTCACTTATATTGAAATTGATGAGTTAAAAATTAACTGTCGCGTATGAGTAGGTTGAATTTTGTGAAATGCGTAACATTTAATGTTTTTAATGTTTCGCATGTGTCTTAACAAACATTAATTGTGATTACACTGTTGCATTGCAGTGCAAAATCTTGCACGTATTTTTTTTATATTTCCATTCTGATTGTTAGATTATGTTTTTCCCGAACTGCTGTTGGACTTCTATTTCATTGATATTCATAAAGCCCAAAATAATGGTCTCAGTACGAACATAGTCAAGTGGAAAACTAGGGAAGCAAAAAGACAAAACGGAATAGAAGATTCTGAAATGGTTGACGGAGTTTCTGTCCGAATCGGGTTACATTCCGGTCCTAGCGGATGTGTAGCTGGAACTGATCTGACTTCAGCTTTGGTATCCCCGTAGGGGTACTGAAGGGAGGGGAAGAGGAGTTGTATGGCGCTGTTTGACCATCACGATATAAAAGAAAAGTCAGCACAAGGAAACCAAGACAATAGATTATTTATCCCAATTACATGTCACTGAATCGTCATAAGAACAAGAAACACAAATCCAAGCGTGTAAGAATTAGAGGATGAACATTATCTTTCTCAGATAGTGATAGCAATAAACAAAGAAGACAATTGTCGATTATACATTTTAATTAAAGATTAAAAAGATTGTCTAAATATGATCGTATATAATTTCGATATAATTCGGGAGGGGGCCTGGTGATAAGGTCTCGGCTTCGGAACCGGAGGGTTTCAGGTTCGTGACTCGATTCCACCGAATACCCGTCGTGTTAAGGGGTTACTCGCACGTTAAAAATGTCAGGCCAAATGTCCTCCTGGTGGTAGGGAATGGAGAAAGGGCTTCCAGCTCAGGTGTCATCTTCGTCATCTGATCCTGGTTCAAAATTAAGAGGTCCGTCCCAAATCAGCCCTAGTGTTGCTTTACAACGGGAAGTTAACATGACTAAAATTAAAGAACTCGATATAATTCAGAAATTAGTTGAATATAGTTTCCTTTAAATTATGATATAGTTTATTATGATATATAGTTTCCATTAAATTTTAATTTTTTTGTCGTGTCCGTGTTTCCACGGCAAGGGGGTGCAGTGGCTTCTGAGGGTATAGACCTCTCAGCACCCAGAGGGCAGAAGTCTGACTTGTAGTTCAAATGAAGATGACACACACACATTCGCTTGCACAACCCCTTTTTACAGGGGGGCACATTCACACGCCTCACAGACAGAACACAGAGTAACAACCATGCCCGAACCGGGACTCGAACCCGGGACGCCAGATCACGGGGAAGACACGCTACCCCTGTGCCAGGACGCCGGCATTATGATTGTTAAAAGCATGAATAAAAATTGCACAAATCGGAAGAATTACCAGTGATGTAACCACCAGGATATATTGTGTGAACTGTAATGTCAAAGCACTACTTGAATATTTATTTTGGTTCAATTAATATTCTCATCTGAAATTCTCCTGGAAAATTTGAAATCGAAGCTAGATTCGTTTACATCTGAGTTACTATCTGGCAACATAAAATGTTAAGGACAGAAACAGTCAAACTTAGGGCTTCAATATCACTTTTCAGTCCTCCATAGCTGCTAAGATATTGCAGCTATAGAAAGATTTCAGATGCAAAAGATGCTCGTCTTACTGAGCCGCTTATTTGGCTAACTAAATTTATTTTTCTATTTTCAATATTAAAAAAGTTGTAGCAAAATGGGCCTTTCAACCTTACACCATTTCCATTTTCTTTTGAGCCAGACGGGCTCTTTACGAACTCGTCCGAGATTTTTACATTTTTAACAACATATACCCAGCCAGTTAAAATCCAAGCAAAATTAATCTAGTCATTCTGTTCCCAACATGAGCAAAGCGTTATATGCATTCACAGGAATATAATTGTATGTATTAGGTTGGTGCGTATGAAATGTCGGATTCTCTTTACATGCGGACGTTTGTCTCCCTGTTTTCGTTATACTTTTGTCTTTGGCATAACCTCATTCATAGTCGTATTGTCCATTGCCAGAGACTCATTTCAGCAAAATATGTTTTCTCGAAGGTCTTCCCTTTTGTTATTTCTTTTGAGTTTATTGCCGATATGAATTCTGCCGACATTCGCGTCATTTTCTTATATGAGTACAAACTTGGTAATAGTGCTGCAAAAGCTGCACGCAACATAAACCAAGCGTTTGGGGAGAATACGGTTAACGATCGGAAAGTGCAGCGTTGGTTCGAAAAATTTCGGACTGGCGATTTTTCACTGCAAAATGAGCCGCGCGGAAGACCCAAAACGTCTGTGAAGAATGATGACCTGAAGGCTCTAGTGGAAGCGGATCCAGCCGTATCCACGAGGGAACTTGCTATCAGGATGAAAGTTGACCATACAACGATATTGAGACACCTTTCTGAGATTGGCAAGGTTAAGAAGATGGACAAGTGGGTACCGCACGCACTGACAGAGCGAAATAAGCTGGAACGAACTGGAATATGAAGTTTTGCAGCATCCACCCTATTCACCGGATCTCTCGCCGACCGATTTTCATTTTTTCAAGCATTTAGAGCTGTTTTTAAGGGGCAAACGCTATGAAAATGAAGACAGTCTAAAAAACTCGATATCAGAGTTTATTAATTCTAAAGACCAAAATTTTTTTAAGACAGGCATCTACGCTTTAAAATCTCGTTGGGAGAAGTGTATTGAAGCGAATGGAGCATACTTTGATTGAATAAACAGCTTTTGAAGAAAGATATGCAGTTTTATACAATCACTTAAGAATCCGACATTTCATACGCACCAACCTAATATAAACTTCGTTTAAAAGTTTATATAGTAGTTTTGGCTCTAGGGACCATGACCGTTGAAAACTGAAGAAATTTTTCCAAAGGCTTGTTTTGTCTTCAGCACTATTTAAATAAGTGGTCTTTCCATAGGAATCTACCAAAAACATTTCAGGCTACCTCAACATTTTGTAGAGTGATATTTTAAATATCTGACGAAAGTAGCCTTACTGAAACTTTTCCGAATACTCTCTAATTAATGCAATTCATTATTATTAACCACAATCCAATGACGAACAGCAACTACGAGCCTAGTTTCATGCCAAATTGGTCGATTCTTAGCTTGAATGTGATTAACCCACAAAATCAAATGTGTATTTTAAATGATTTTTCTTCTAACCAATAAAATCCAAAATTCGATTTTGAACTGAATTGTAATATCAAGATTACCGTTCTAAATTTCACATATTTATTCCATTTTTTAACGTATCACATTTACATGAAAATACAGATAGAAAAATGGTCGATTCCTTGAGAAATTGTATTTAACAGTGGAAACATATCTATACTTAAGTTGATAAATCTATGTAACGAATTTCATTCATATAGATCATTTCTTAGTTACCGTATTAATTTATATTCGGACAGCCAGAGGATAGACTTTCACTGATAAAAATTTCGTTTAAAATTCGATAGAATCTACAATTTGGACTAAAAATCATAAACCAAATTTCATTTGTTTAGTTCAAAGCGTGTGTGAGTTATTATGTTCATATATGGACGTACAGACATAATAGATTAAAAATACGTTTTCCATCCTCATGGACTTTTGAACTTGAAGATTCTTCAAAATCTTGAATTCATTTCGTTGGCTATTATTTTTGCCTGTTATATCAATAGTATATAAAAAAGCAAAAAAAAAAAAAGTTTTCGAATTGAAAATATTAGATAGAAAAGTACTTAATTTCCAGGCATAGCAATTAATTATATATAAATGATTAATTAATTTGTAAAAGAAGGCAAATATTTCCTTTAATATGCATTATTGTTGACCATAGCATTAATAATTTGAATTTTCAAAATTTATTACCAAGTAAAAAATCCCAATTCTGAAAAACTATTGAAAAGAGTCAAGAATAGTTCTGAAATTGAAGTCAAGATCACGAATAATGAAAAGATTACAATTTACGAAATAATTTCTTCCAATTAATGTATTTAAATTATTCTTTATATGCAAACGGTTTATAATCCTTAAAAATTAAGGTTAATTGCAAATATTTACTATCACAAAACAAAAACTATAAACTCCATTGCTTTTGCAAATTTAAAATTATCATTCAAAGTATTTTCCTTTTCAAAGAATCATTAAATGCAAGTATCACTTAGAAACAATCGATCGCGCAGACGATTAAAGAAGAACATTTTTCTTCAATGTTTATTCGTAAATGGAATTAAAATCTTCTTTTTTCAGATATAAATGTTCAGAATTCAAACAAGAAATAAAATAGAGTAAGTAATAAGTTCTCAACGGCGTACTGTGAAAAGTTTCTTTTGTTTAAAGAATTCACTCTCCCATTTTCTTACGTTTCATATTTTATTTGATTTATTGGGTGGTACTTAGCAACGGTTTTACAGATCGCTCTATTTTTTGTTCTTGTATAAATAAGCCTTTAAAAGCCTTTTGATATCATTAATTGAACTCAATGAAATCTAAAATTTTTCATTTGTAAATTTAAAATGCGCGAACAATTTTTGATTTATTTTCTTTCGTTACTTTTTAATGTAATTAATTAATTCTGTCTCCAATAACAGTGAATGTATTAGTGGTTTTATTTTGATTTCGTATTTTTCTTATTAGTTATTTAATTTTAATATTAAGAATTTTGGACTGTGAAGGGCAACAAAGCTCAGGTCCTGATATTACTAAAATAATAATGCTTTTAATTAAAAGACAATACCATATTAAAAAATATAAAAATATGCATATTATTTCTAACAAACTTGATGTATAACTGTTATATGTGTCATTTAAATAATATCTTGGAGATATTTTATTAAATAAAATAATCTTTACCTAAATCCAATTCAATTTTCATGTTTAGATGAATTGTGGAATTTAATAATTTGTATTTTTAAATTCATTTCTTGGATTTCATATAAAGGAAATTTCCAATTTAAATTTATTAATAAGCATAGTTTTTAAAATATCATTCTAATTTTTATTTAAAGGATAAAACAACACAAAGCAAAATTTTTCATATAGGTGTTAACATGTAATAGAAAACAGAAATCTATACTTATAATAAAGCTCAATGTGTGCGTGTGTGTGTGTGTGCGTGTGTGTGTGTGTGTGCGTGTGTGTGTGCGTGCGTGTGTGCGTGCGTGTGTTGGCGCTCTACAGGCCAGACCGTTGGACCTACAGCTACCAAATTTGGTACATGTATACCTTGGAGGTCCGGAATGTGCACCTCGGAGCCCTTTTTTCGAATTTTTAATTAGAATTTGAATTAATTAAAATTTAAGCGAAATTTCGACGTTTTTCCGCTATAACTTCCGAAAATATTATTGCACAAACATGATATTTATATCAATTTAAAGATAAAAAAATTAGCTTTCTAATGGTATCAGTTTTTTAATTTATAATGTAAACTTCTATTTTTAATGAATTTTTAAAGAAATATTTTAACCATGTTTTTATCACGTGACTGGATAAAATAAAAGAATGCCGGAAGTTCAAATAAAAAAAAATATCATCGCAAAATAAATCTACAGAAATGCAACTTTCAGCACGTGACTGGATAAAATAAAAGAAATATAAAATGTGATATTTTCTTTAAAAAATAAATGCAAAGCAAAGGTTTCTACAATCGTTTGCAATATCTATATCATTAACTCAATAAATCTTCTTTATTTACGGTAAACCTGATTGAATTTAGAGAGGATATGCATTGAAATCCCGACTTAATGGCATATTTATGTAATCGTTTGCAATATCTGTATCATTAATTTAATATTTTTTTTCCCTTTCTCGCTTTCTTTAAAAAAACGTATTTAATATTTTGGCAACATCATCGAAATTTTTTTTAATATTTTGGAAGCATAACCGATGGTTGAAACTGACTGATTTATAAAATTAAAGAATATTACTAGGAAAAGGTGTACTTTTAGAATTTTCCGTCCATCATCTTAAAGAAAATACTAATTTCAGGTCAATCAATGCCCGGAATTACTTCAAGGCTAATGAATATGTGATTTAATTGCAAATTTTAGAACGCTTTACTCATGGCGAACCAGCTGGTCGCCAAAGGCGGCTAGTGCTTAATATATTGAACGTTTTAATATATTTCATGAAATGATTGGCGAAAATTTAATTAATTTTTTTATTTATAAATACAATTCTAATTCACATGGAAGCGTTAAAAGTTTATGAAATGATAGTTACTAATTAAGCTGTAAAATATAATTTAAAAAGCATCTAATACAACGTTTCATTAAAATGGAAATAAAATCTTTCATTATAATTTCTTTTGATCATTAAAAAATTTTAAAATGATTTTTCGACTAAATATTAAAAACGAATACAAAAATCAAAAAATCAATCGTGAATGAAATAAGTTTGTGCCAAATATGATGTGAACAAAATGTTTTGCTTTTATGTGAATTTCACTCTGGAAACTAGCGGTTTCTAGGTTTATTAATAACCAGCTGCCTTTGGCTATTAGCCAGTTCGTCAAACTTAATGCTGTTTAAAATTTTAATAATTAAATATTTTATGCGACTCCTATTTTAATAGCTTCTTCATTAAAATATTTTAAAGGCATTCAGCCATATCTTTATATGTATTTCCCTAATTTTCTGTTAGCTACCTTAGAATTTATGCTTTAAATTAAAGTGGAAATTATTAACCAGCAAATAACATAAGAAATGTTTTTTACTGAAACGAAGCATTTTTTATATCAATACTGAAAACAAAGTATCTGAGTATTTAAACCATATGAGCACTTAAGAATATTTTTTTTTAATTTATGTCATATCTCAAGTAGTTTTCAACAAAATTTTCTCAGATTCATCAGGACAGATAATTAACAATGTTTAGTTTTAAATGCGTCAAACACAAAGAAAATAAGCAAAATATTTTAAATTAATCGGTCGAAAACATGTTAAATTTTCAAACCAAGTCCTCATCTGTTGGAAACGGAGTGATCAACAATCAGAACACAATGCGCATGCGTGAATTTCCAACGCCAATCACGGTAACGCAAATGCGTAAATTTTCTACGCCAGTTGAGGTAAATTTTAAATTCCTTTATTCTGTTTTATTTTAATTCAAAAGTACTTCGGAATGAAACTAAAAGATCAATTAATTAGCAATATTTAATTTTAAATACATCAAAAACGTTTAAAAATAAACAAAATCGTTTGAAATAATTGGTCGGAAGCATGTTAAGCCTAATCTCGTTAGCGAGTGAGAAAAACGAATTCTTACTCATTTGGCTATAGGGAAAGGAAAAAAAGTTTTTGGAGGAGAGTTAGTTTTGAATAGATAATTAAAATTTTAATTGAAAATTCCAAAAAGGGATCCCAAGTGCACATTCCCAACCTCCAAGATATGCATGTGTCAAATTTGATAATTGTAGGTCGAACGGTCTGGCCTGTAGAGCGTAACACACACACTCACACTTTGAGCTTCATTATTAGTATGGATATAGATTAACAGCCATACTTAGTCAATGCGCTACATGAACAAACTACTGATTGTGTGAATTAATTCTCCCCGAATTTGGTACTTAATATCTCATTGTTGCCATACAAAATGATATAATTTTCACGATGAATACGAAAATCAGTACAAAGTGCACCAGAAAAAATTAATTTAAACTAATCATGTAATTTAAGTACGTATATATACATATTTTTTATAAAATTGGTGATAGATAATTTCAGAAAATGTCGATTTTTTCTTTCTTTCATAAAGTGTTTGAGATTAAAAGTTTTGTTTGATATAATTGATTGTTTTCAATTTCCTCCAAGATGTCATGCATGTAGAAACAGTTTAGAAATCGTGTGCTCAAAGTTTAGAAGTTGTTTCAGGAATACGTAAATATTTTTATTCAAAAAAATTAGTTTTAATTGCATTAATAATATAATTAATTTTTTCCATCTAAAATTGTATTTATAATTGAAATCCTTGTTCGTCGAACCAAAATTTAATACATAGGATTATTAATTTCGACTATGTTAAACAGATAATAGGGGCAGAAAACTAGTTTTCCATTAAAGTGTATAGATGCAATTAAAAATGAATTATGCCCTGGTACGTCATAATTAATTTTAATTGCTAATTCTACCAAACTTAAAATTCTCATTAATGAGTTTATAAAAGTTTAATATTAATTGCTCAGATCTGAATTTGTATGAAGTATTTTTTTTGAAGTATTTACTACATTTAAAATTGCACGAATTTTAATTATTCTTATTAAAGAAAAAGTCGTTTTTTAGTAAGCTTTAATCTTTTCTTTAATTGATCTTTAATTTTTAATGGAATCATAATAATTTAGAAATAGAAACCCTTTTTCTAACTTTTTGACTATTAAAGAGATATTTAAGACTCAATCGAATATTAAATTACTAATGTACAACAATTTTTCTGAAACTAAATGTAATATCTCCTAATTTCAAAACAAGAGTAAATACACCCAATAATACATATTTCATCTTTAATAATCTAGATGGCGCAACATGCTTTCCCGCCAAAGGAATTAGTGTGTGAAGACAATGTATGCATGAATAGCAATATACATCCTCCCATTAAAAATGAAGAAATAATCTAAAATACAAAAAAATTATCATTAAAAAATTAATATTCAAATTTTATACATAAAAATAATTTTTTAGAATATAAGGCTGCTATGTCCCATACTGAGTTGATATAAGATATTTTATAGATCTAGGAGGGTAAAAAATAAAAAAAAAAAATCATAGAGTTCAAATTATAATCATAGACAAATTTCAAAAGCATAGAGTTCAAATCATAAAGGCCTGACTTGGAGTTAATTTTAAATTTCGGGCCTTACATTATAAGGCTTAACCAAGAATACAAAACTTTTTATGAAAATTAAAAAATATATTTTTGAGAAGTAGATCAATATTGTTAATTTGTTAATAAAAATTTTATTTCATAATTTTTTTCCCTTACATAAACAATAATTAAGCAAATTTACCCAGTTTTATAAACATTAAAACTGAAACGTTTTTCCCTTTGATTGCAAACTAAAGACGTCATCTCTTATCTAATTGAATACTACCATATCAGATATTATTTTCATTTACTTAAGTGTGAACAACTCTACTTCAAAGCAACAGATTAAAAAAACATAAAATAAAACCAGATAATAATAACAGTATCTGATGACAATGTTTACTTTTCTAGAATATCAAAAGAATTGTTTAACATATCACATTCGATATCACCGGTGATAGCTTTTTTTTGTACTTCAGATTTGTACATTGTTTTCGGTTACTTAAACAAATATTGAAAATGTCAAATTCTTATTTGATAACATTGAATAAAGAAATGTGTCAAAACTTCAT